>JABTEF010000016.1:0-40423 GCA_017311265.1 Pneumocystis canis | reverse complement strand
TTAAAATATGAAGTTTTTATTTCATGATTTCATTAATCTTTTTAATAATATAAATATAAAAGAAAAAAGTGATGTTTTGTGTTTAAAAAGATTCTTTAACATCTTTTAATCTTATTTTTAAATTATAGTTTGGAAAAAAATCTAAAATAAATGGTTTGATGTAGATAAAATTAATGAATAATTAAATTAATAAAATAGTATACTAATAATTCAATATAAACGCCTTTGAGTGATTCAATAAGTTAAAATTTAAATAGATTTTTTGATGATTGAAAGTAGATATTTTAAAAAATAATGATTTTAAAAGAAATTAATTTTAAAAATAATATTACCTTATAAAATACTTCTATTTTTAATCAAAAAGTCTAAAATAGATTTAAATCTTTTAATTATAATAAATTATTTTGCATTTTTATAATTTAGCAGTTCGGGTTTACGGTTTTTCAACAAAAATTACCTATTTTCACAGATTACATATCTTTATAAGTCATATATTTTTATAATGACTACTATTCTTACAAATATCAACATTAAAATCTATTATAGCAAAAAATAAACAAATAGATGCTTTTTATATTCTAAATGATTATCCAAATCCCTGCCATCATTCCCATGATAAGGCAAATGATTTCTATTCTTTGAAATCCTTTCGTTTGAACCCCATGACCTTTATCTTTTATTTGAGCGCTATCTTGAGAAGTTTCAGATATTGTCACTGTTAATGTAACTGTTTCTCCAAGACTATTAGTTACCGTACTTGTGATTGTACAATCCTCTCTTTCATCTGTAGCTGTGTCTTCATTTGATTCTTCTGTCGGTGGTGACTCCGGTTCCTCTTCTGTGGACGTCTCTGTTGGTTCTGGTTCTGGTTCCGGCTCTGGTTCTGGTTCTGGTTCTGGTTCCGGCTCTGGTTCTGGCTCTGGTTCTGGTTCTGGCTCAATGGTTGGTGTTGGACATATTATTTTTGTTGTGCAACTGCTACACTGAATCTTCTTCTTACAACACTTTTTTATTTCGAATAATACCTCCGTACTAGTAGAATAGGCTGTTTCAGTTATATATGTTGTCTCATCAATAATTGAAGTATGAGTAACAGTTATATGAGCATGAGGTTTAGTCTTCGATTTTGATTTCTCGCATTCATCTTTTACTTTCTTGCATGATTCATCTATTACACCCTTGCAGGGTTTTGAGAAAAGATTGCATTTTACTGAATATAGAGTGCAAAAAAACTTTGAAAAATTCGTAAGACTATTTTGTTTAGTTTGAAGATGTTGACAATAGACATTTAATCTTTCGAGTGCATATTGACATGCTGTAGTCTTGTTTTGGCATTTTTCTTCAGCTAAAGCTGCTAGAGTTTTAGATAACCCCTGGTAATTTTTGATATTTGGACAAATAGAATCCAATATACTTGTGCATTTTTCCAGAGTAACAACATCTGCCATGTAGGTAGCCAATAGCTCAAGAAGATAAAGTTCTTCATCCGAAAAGGTTTGATCTTTATTGTTTACAGATGAACTGTCTGAATTATGATTATTCTTATTTGAATTTTTAACTGATAATGGATTTCGAGTATTTCTCTTTAATTTAAATAATGACTTACTAAACGAATGATCCCCTCTTTTTTTAATGGTGTTGTATAAATTTACATGATCATGATTTAAATATGGTACATCATCCAAAACTGAGTTTGAATTTTCATGTGTAAATTCTAAAAAAGTAAAAAAAAAAAAATAGAAAAAAGAAAATACCCAAAACTTCTGCATCCCCTGAGAGAGCAGATACTATTCCAACAAAGATCAGAATGGTGGTGATCCTCATTTACAAAATAATTGAGGAAATAACTCCGCGAATTTTTATAGTTTTTATTAGAAAAATCGTATTCGAAAAATTGTCACGAAATTTTTTAAAAAAATAAGATAATAAATAAATAAATAAATATTATCATTATTTATTTTATTTTATTAGCTTTCAATAGGTTAATATTTTTTTATAAATTTATTAAAATTTTATTTAAAATTGATATTTAAAAATAAAATAATTTAAAAAACTTGTAAATTTAAATAATTTTATTGATTTATTAGATGTTATACTTCTATTATTTTGCTAAATTTATATTTTTTTATTAAATGTTCTAAAATGTTCAAATGAAACTAGGGCTAGAAATTTAAGCAATTTATAAGATTGCTAAGTTTAACCCTAACCCTACTTAGAAACAATGTTTACATAATTAAGTTTGTTTTTATAGTTGTATGAAATTTTATTTTGATAATTTAGAGGGTTAGGGTTCCTTATAATAACGTTGCTAGTAATTGGTTAAAATTGAATTGACTATTCAAAATAGTGTAATTTATTTGAATATATATAGGAATGATAGAACAACAAGAAGAAGATTATTCATCACTTCCTCTTTTAGAGAGGGCGGTTCATAAAGTATGTTTATAAGATCTTAAAATTGTTAATTTTTCTTACAAAGGGAAAAAATAGATATGGAAAGTTCGACTTGGAGCATATGAAGAAATGTCAAGACTTTTTTCAAATTCTACATCAGAAAAGGACCCCGTTTTTCGGCCATTTTTACTTGATGTTAGTTTATGGAAAAAAATTTCTATAGATTCCAATGTGTTTGCTCAAGAAGCTGGTATTAATGCTTTAAAAGATTTTCTTGAATTTTGTGGAAAAGAAGCATGTATTAAGTATATTTTTTATTAAGTTATTTTTCGTTTTGATTATTCATATAAATAATTTTATAGAACAAGGAGTACAGTTATACCATGTATAGTTGAAAAATGTTTAATTAGTACGCGTCCTGGAACAAAGCAAAAGTCTATTGATGTTATTCTTTTATATGTGGAACTTGACTCTCCTGATTCTGTTTTGGATGATTTGCTTCCTATTCTTGATGTTAAATTTCCAAAATTAGTTTCAGCGACAGTAAATATTATAAAAGAAATATATCGTTTATTTGGTGTTAAGACTGTTAATCCAAAGCCTATTCTTAAAATTTTGCCTAAACTTTTTGCTCATAATGATAATGGAGTTCGAAAAGAAGCTATTGAACTTGCTGTTACTTTATATTCATGGCTTGGTGATATAATTAGATCTAGTTTGTTTTCTGAACTTAAACCTGTCCAAATTAAAGAACTCGAGCTTTCTTTTGAAAAAGTGGAGGTTGGGAAAGTTTCTCAGGAAAGATATCTTAGAAGTCAACAGCCAGTTTTATTAGAAGATTCGTCTAAAGGTTGCTTTTTTATATTTTTTCTCATTTCTATTAATATGTTCTAGCTGTGCTGTTAGATAGTGAGACTAATAATACTGATTTTTTTGATTCTATAGAGCCTGTTAATATTTTGAGCAAAATACCAAAAGATTTTAATGATCAGCTTATGTCTGCAAAATGGAAAGATAGAAAAGATGCTTTAGATATTCTTTATTCTATATGCAAAGTTCCTAGAATATTAGAAGATGATTATAGTGATATTATTCGTTTATTGGCTAGAAGCATAAAAGATGTAAATATATCTGTTACAATTGCTGCTGGTAATTGTGTTGAGGCTTTTGCACGGGGATTAAGGAGTGGGTTTTCTAAATACAAATCATTTGTGCTTGGTCCGATTATGGAAAAACTTAAGGAAAGAAAGGTTACTGTTATAGAAACTTTGTCAAATGCAATGGATGCAATTTTTGATTCTGTTTGTTCCGTTATTACGCATTAATTTAATACTAATAGAAGTAGACATCATTAAGTGATGTTTTGGATGATATTTTGGAGTTTTCAAAGCATAAGAATCCTCAGATTAGAACAGAGGTTCTTCTTTTTCTCGTTCGTTGTTTAAAATCGACATGCATTTATCCGAAATCCTCGGAAATTAAATTAGTAGTCGAGTCATGTAAAGGATTATTAAGTGATACTTTTGAGCCTGTACGTAATTCTAGTGCAGAGGTTATGGGAACATTAATGAAAATTATGGGGGAGCGTCATATGAATTCTATTTTGAATGGTGTTGATGATTTACGTAAAGCTAAAATTAAAGAATATTTTGAATCTGCGGAAGTTAAAGTGAAACCTGACAATTCTAAACAATCTGCTCTTTTTAAGAAGTTAGATGAGCCTAATATTTCTGCAAAAGTTATTTCAAAAACAGCATCTGTAAGCTTTGCTTTTACTGTGTTATACTTTTAATATGACTATGTAGTCTAATGAGGTTAAAAAGGTCATGCTTAAATCTTCTTTTAAACATAATGATTCGCAAACTTTTTCAAAACAATTATCTTTAGCATCCCATCTTCCATCTGTTAATGTGAATCGTTTAGGAGTTAGGTCTAGTCCAAAACTATCATCTTCTCTTCGACTTGCAACTTCTAAAAAAATAAAGAATGAAAATCATACTGTTAATAGTCCATTTAAAATGCATAAAAGCAAAGACTCTGTGCAGCATACACCTGTTAAGTTAGCTGGAAAGGTTATTGATTCAAATGATCTTTGTCTTGCAGATAAACAGGAGTTAGAAGAATTAAGAAAAGAAAAGTTGAGGTTTGATGAAAAATTACAAAAAGAAGTCTTAGAAAAGAAAAACCTTTTGAATGAGATAAATTCCCTTGAATTAAGGGTTAAGAATATATGATTTTTAAAAGTATTTTTATTGATTTTTTTAGAATGCTCAGTTAATTGATGATCATACGAAAGATATTTTGCAGATAAAAGCAAGTGAAATACAGCTTGTTAGAGCAAAAAATGAGATAGAAATGATGAAGTCACAATTATTATTATTGCGTAAAGAATTAGATCAAAGTAGATTAAGCATTTCTAATAAGTCGATTAATTTGCAGAATTCTATAACGAATGAAGATAAAATTGAGAATTTATCTTCAAATCTAAATGATTTAAATAGCAACAGCTCTCCTAAGCAGAATAATTGGCAAACAAGTATTTTAACTGCTAATTCTAGTTCTGATACAGAAAAAGAGAATAGTCATTCTAAATTCCCTATTTTTGCTAAATATAGTAATGGTTTTTCTTCATCTAGTTCTTTTGGGTATTTTAATACTTCTCTTAGTAAAAGCAATGATATTTCCACTTGGGATACTGCTGCTGATCTAACTGCTCGCTTAAAAGAAAGAATAGAACAAATGAAGCGAGCAGATATGCGACAGCATTAAATAAACAATATATTATGGTATTATTGTAATATATTAAATCGCACATATTTAGAATATTGATTTTTTATTGTATAGTTTATACTGATATTACAATTATAGTAAGATAAATTTGATTACAAATCGGGTAATAATGAATATTTTTGAAATAAAATGTTTACTGTATATACAATTATGTTAATAAGGATAATTTTTAACATGAGCTCTATAAAAATGAGTTTAAATATGAAAGTTTTATAATTTAAAAATAATGCTAAGAATGCTTATGTCAAATATATTGGAAATTCTTTTTTCTTTTAATCCCGGATTTATATGAAATTTAGTGCTATGGCATCCAGATCCGTATTACTAAATCGATACCACCACTAGCTATTGCAAATTTTCTAGAACTATATAATTTATTATTAGAAGTTTTATCTGATTCATTAGCGGTAATAGATTTTATAGGTTCTAATGTACAACGTAAGCAACTTATAAAATGTGAATGTGCTTCCTCTATTATTCGAGTACATTTACCACTTTGACTTAAGTCCCAGCATCGTATAGTTTTATCGTCTGATGCGCTTATTATGAATCTACCAGATGGATGAAATATAAGTGCTCTAAGCCAGTTATCATGGCCTGATAAAGTTTTAATTATCTGTCCGTTTTGACATCCCCAGAGTTTTATTGTTTTATCTCGCGATCCTGTTGCTATATACCCTATAGAATTTTTTGAAAGATGAATACCGGAAAGTTCTGTAAGAAATTTGCATGCTGAATTGGGTGCAAAAACAGCGCATTCTATAACATGCTCATGTCCCTGAAACTCTAATTTACATTCCCCATTACAAATATCAAATATTTTTGCAATCTATTAAAAAAAAGTTAAAAAAAATAATATTTATAATTATATTTACTCGATCATTTCCAGCAGATAATAACAGTTTCCCATCATCAGATGGACAAACTGTTCTTATCCAATCAATGTGTGCATTAAAAATGGTTTTTATACAAAATCCTGTTGAAATTTCCCATATTTTTATATTTTTATCTCTTGAAACACTAACAATACGATCACCATTGGGTGGAAGAAACTTTACGGAAGATACAGAATGATCATGACCATAAAAAGTTTTTATATTTTTATATTCATTTTGGGAATCCCATAATTTTATTGTTAAATCAGATGAACAAGAAGCAAGAAGATAATTTGAGCTTGAGAATGTATTAAAATCAATATCAAGAACAGCCTTTGTATGTCCTTTTAATGTCCTTTCGAAATCGCCAGTCTCCCAATCCCAAATTTTTATTGTTGAATCTTCTGCTGCACTAGCAAGGATAGTAAAAATAGGATGGAAAGCAATAGATGTTATTGGTTGCCTATGGCCGGCCAGAGTATGTTTTGCAGGAGCGCGTGGAATCCATGATGTTATATCTGTGGAGTAGTTTTTATTAGATGATGCTGTAGACAATTCGATCTGCAATGTATGTAACTGTGTTTCTAAGTCCATAATCTACAATAAATTAGATACTATGTTATTTAAAAAGAAAAAATATCTATACCTTTTTTTGTAGTCTAATTACGCTTATCCATTTTTTTTCTAAAAGTTGATCATATTTATGTATATTTTCTTCACTGGTATTAATATTAATTCCTTTGTTGGATAATTCGGATTTAAAGGTCAAAAATGTTTTAGGAAAATCAGATTTTGATAAATATAACAAGAGAGCTTTATATCTGTTAATTGTTGTAAGGTTATAATTATGAAAGTCATAGGAAAATGATGGTCTTACAATTCTTCTCGCTGTCGATCATTTAAAAGTGACATTTTTAATATGATGATTAATCTGACTGTTTTTTGTGGTAGATCTTTTTTGAATATATTATAAGTAATAAAATTAATAATTAGTTTTTGGATTATTTCTGGTTTTTAATTTACTATAGAAATGCACACTGACACGATTAAATTTTAAGTCCGATGTTGACATTTTTAAATTTTATTTTAAAATTATAGAAAAAGGTGTATTTAAATAAATATAATTAATAAGAAATAGTATTTTAGATGTTTTCAGCTGATTTTATTAGATATTGATAAATAAAAAAATAAGAATAATCATAAATTAAAATCAGGCAAAATAATTATGTGAAGAAAGTCCTAATAAATCATCTAGCTCATCTCTTGTAAATGCTTTTTTATCTATATTCCATGTATCTAAATGTGTTTTTTTAAAATCTGCCATAAATTTTTTTACACTGTTTCCAATTGGGTTAGGTTCCAATCCAATTTTAGCTAAGCGAGAAATAACAGGAGGAATCCAGGGTTCTGGTGTGTCATATGGAAAAGCCATTACAAGAGCTGAAAGCCCTAATACAGCTGCATGACGAGATATAATAGTTGATAGAGTATAATCTTTTTTTAAGGGATTATTTGTTAAAAGATCTGAGAATTGTTTTAAAAGTTGTGATATATTGGTTTCATTGTCACTTTTTGCGCATTGTATTATTCCTGTAAGTGTTGTAGCAGCACTTAATCTAACTTCAATTTGAGGATCCTCTAAAAGTATTTTAATTTCTTTTAAAAGTGTTTCACGACAGCTTTGATGAAGAGTAAATAAATGTCTAAAAAAAAATGATTGTAAAACAGGAAAGATATTAAGTTTATGATGCCAATTTTCCGAAGATACCATGATTTTGATAATAGAGTTGGTTATAGAGTGTAGTAAATGTGATGGGAAACAAATATTCCCTATTTTCTGTAAAACGTGATGTGCTGATGATAATAAGTCTGGATCTTCTTTAATATCTAACATGAATATGATTTCTGGTAATATGGTTTCAGGAATATACGGTATAATAAGGGGATATTCTGCATTACTGAGGGAATATTGAAGCCAAGAAAGTATAGTTTTGCAAGCATAAATATATGAAAGTGAGTTGGACCTAGGTACATACTCAGATTTCCAGATCTTTAATTGAGAAAATATTTTCTTTACGACATCTTTAGGATAATTTGATGATATATAAGGGATTGTTGTATAAGAGTCTCGATTCTGATATTGGTATTTTATGAAGGATTCAGTATTACAAAAAGATTCGTGGTATTCAAAATTTATAATGATACTTAAGGTTTTTCCTATTTCATTCCTTACACATTTATATGGGTAATCAAGATGAAGTAAAAGATTTTCTATAATTGGATCTCTAAATTGAAAGTGCCATCCACAATGTCTAATAGCTTTTCTTAGAAGTGCTATTTTTGCGCTTTCCTTTAATATATTTAGAATAATTAATATAAAAGAAAAGATATGTTTTTACTTTAAATGCTAAATTTGTTTTTTTATCTAAACGAAATGATATAAGCATTTTAAAAAAAGACCAAGATCTTCGAAGGTCTTTTTCAAACTATTTTTGTGTTAAATATTAAAATAAAGTTTAGAAGGCATACAAAACAAAATTTTACAAAATTTAACCAAAAGGGCAACGTATCTGGTGTTATATTTTCAAAATTTTTTCTAATTATCGGTAATACCCATTTCCAAACTTCATTACAATATTCTATAGGTTCGTATTTTAAAGATGCAATTAAACCTGATAAAATTTCACAACCTGCTCGTATTTTGTGCTTGTCATTTTCCGGAATACATAATTGTTCAATTTTTTGTTTTAGATTATCTAGTGTTATATAACAAGGTATATTTCTAAAAATTTGAAATAAGAATTTCATGAAAACGGCTATAATAACTCTAAATTTCGGAGATTCTTGGCGAGATTCCTGTTTTAAATGAGTGAAAAAAATTTCGAACCAGGTTTCAGAAAAAAGATGACTTATATCATTAAAGGTTTTTTCTGTAGAAGAATCTAATTGTAGCAATTGTGATTCTTTTATTGTAAGATATATTGGATATTCTTTTGGCCATATTAACCATCCATATTGAAGTGTATCAACAAAATGACTATAATAATCAATTTTTATAATTTTTCAATTTTAGATGTATATTTACTTTTCTGTTGGATTAGAAAAATCAGAAAGGAAATTTTTAGTATAAATTCCGACATTTTGTTCATTAAGACTTATTTTATGTATTATTTTAGTCGGTATACATATTTCTTTTAATAAAATAGTCTTTAGATTTCCATTAGCAAGTCTATGTTGCCAAAGAATTGATAAAAACTAATAAAATGTTAAATTTGTAAATAATAATTATCAATTTAATATACTGATGTTAAAGATGTTATATAAAGAGATCTAAGTAATGGATGATCACTAATTGATTCCTGAATTACTGATGAAATTAATATACTATCAGGAGGATTTTCCACATTTACTAAAATATCGATTAATCCGGTTCCTGTTGAAATTAATAATAGTAATAATTGAATAAATAATTGACCAATGATAGCAGATGTCCGCCAGTGGGCATTTTTTATTATGTTGATTAATTCATGACGCTAATCAGTATTAATTTTATTATTTTTTTTATTTGAAAGCAATTATTACCAGTTTTTTAATCTCATTAAATATATGTGCATGTTTTTCATCTACTTTTTTAATAAGAGCTATAATTTTTGTATTCATATCATCTGTAGGTTCTATTAAATTGAGAAATTTTTTCTCATATAATATAACTTTTGAATGCGATTTAAAATTAATAATAAAGTCTAAATATGCATTGTCACAGATTTTTTTAAGCGAAAGCTATATATATGTTATTTTTTAGAAAAATTATTTTTAAAAAGTACCCTATCAAATTCCATTAAACGGATTAACCCATGTATAAATCTAGGTATATAATTCCAATTATTTATAATAACACGTTTCAGATGTTTCAATGTACTTAAAGAATAAATTGCTCCTTTTAAAACCTCAATATCTGATGATAGCATAGCATTTAATAAAGGAGGAATTACTATATTTTTGGAATTAGTTATAATTTTGAATGCGATATTTAGTGTATTCTGTGCATAGCGTCTGATTTCTGAGTAAAACCCTAAGCAAGAGGAGATAAGATCCTGAAGTAATAGTGTATCTAATGATGTTATGTTTCTATATTTAGAATTAAATTTTATCCTAGTTATATGATAAATTTCTGCTCTTTTGACTAAAAAAAATAAAATATTGTTTGTACAAAATATTTATATTTACTTAATAATACTCGAGGATAGTTTTTTCGAAGACCATTAATTTTATATGGTTGTATATCATGTGTATATGAACGGATTAAGTTATCTAATGTATTGGCTGTTCGACAATATAAAACATCTAAAAACCATGTTTTGAGTGCTGAAATTAGAGATTTAAAACATTGAATATCATCTTTATGATATTTTGTTAGAAAAATGTGTACATCATGTAATGTACTTCCTATTTTTTCTTTTATTTGTGAAATTTGAATGTATCTTGAATCATTTTTTCTGTTTTCAAAAAAATAACCAGATGAGTATCTGTATGTAATTTTATAGTTCCCACTATAAAAGTCAATTATGTTTAAAAAATTATATCATATACTTGTCTTCAGAATTGTTATTTCTTATTTCGTTTTCTGAATCAAAAAGAGATGCTATTCCAAAAAGTGCCTTTTTCAAATATAATAAATATCCCACAATATTATCTGATTGTTCTTTTTTTGTTTTAAATAATGATTTATCGTGTGTTTTTATTAAACATGATAAATTTTTTAAAATTTTATTGCTTTGATAAACAAATAAATTTACTGAAAAAGTTATTTCTTCTTCTGAAGGCATATGCCATTGGATGTTTATTTTTTTTGGATCAATTTTAGGAGCCCAGTTATTTAGATAGGCATTTTTAGATTTTTCTGCACTATTTTCAAACATTTGTCTATCTATTGGATATATTGTAGTAAAATTTAATAATATTTCTGAAAAAAATATGCCAACATGAGTAATGATATTTCCACGAGATTTCTCAATTAAAATATCCAATATTTCAGTTAAATTTGTGCGATATGACATTAGAATATTCCCTGAACCATTAATAGATGTAGAAAGTATTTTCAAATTCCATAATAAAGTTCTATCTCGAGGATGAATATCACTCTCTGTATTTCTAGTTGATATATTAGAATTGTTTTCTATTTCAAAAAGTATATTTGTTTTAAGAATAGGAAATAATTTCTGAAAAAATAATTCTGGATTTCTTAACGCGCAAGAATTGCAAAGGAAACTTATTGCATCTATTGATTGATATATCACATTATTAGAAATAAAGTGGATAACTTTTTCTAGTGCTAATTCAAAAAGATCATCAGATAATGATGCAAAAAAATAGGTTAATGTTGAAGGTAATATTTCGATAATATGATTTTCAGTTGATTTAATTTTTAAAGATGTTTTGTCTGAAAAATTCTCTAATAGTCTAAATACACGATCTAAAAATGTTATAATGAATTCCCGAAAGAATGCTGTCGATGATTTAGCAATTATATCATCATCAATACATGTATTAATTCCTGGATTATTATTGTTATAATTTTCTAATAAAAGATAGCTGTCATCATTAATCATATTGTTAAATTTTTCTAACTCATTTTCTATCCAATTTAGAGCAATTTCACTGTTTTCATTATTTGTTAGGTCATGGAAAGGTACATTTTGAGCAATTCTTGAAATAAATGTTAGAGTATATATTGTTTTATTTAAATCATTTGCATCAATCCCAGGCAATGACATCCCAAGAAGAGTTGTTATATGATTTCTAAATACCTTTGTGGAGGAAATAATGGGAGCAAGAATACAGAGGCTTCGAAGAGATGAAATTGTACGGTGTGTTTCAACAAGGTCTCCCATAGAAGGATATATCCGTTTTAAAATACCAGGGAGGATTAACGAAGGCTCCAGATATGCTAGGTTTTGTAGAGTCATTTGTGATTGTTCTTTAAAAAAATTAAATTAATAAATATGAAAAAATAAATTACCCATTATTTCAGAATTTCTATCATAAATAATCATAAATGTTACTTTTCTTAATATTAAAACAAATTCTTTTCGAATTTCTATAGTTAATTTTTTTTCTTGTAAGATTTCAAGTTCCTTACTACTTTCTATATTCCATCTGCCTACAAAATAATTAGAAAGATTATATAAAAACTTGCCAAGATTTATAGTCCAAGGCCCATGATTCAATGGGTGAAAATATGTTTCTATACTTTTTATGAGACTTTTAAGTTGTAAGAGTACTTTAATTTCTTTTTTTTCAGTAAGACATAAGGGTGAAATAGAATAAATAATTAATTTTGCAGCTTCTTTAGCAAAACCTTTTTGTTGGAGAATGGACGCAATACCTATTTGTGAATCGATATTGTTTGAAATAGAACTTTTTATATTTCCTACAGGAATATTAAATAGTCGAAGAATTGTAGTAAAAATATGTGATAGCTGATTATCTGTAAAGAGACAAAATATACGAGTTGGAGAAGAAAGATTTTCTTTTGCAAGTCTTCCTAAAAGATCAAGAAATATAGAATCATAATGACTTGAATTTGAAACAAGTAACCATAAATGGAAAATTGCTTTAGCTATAATCAATAGACAATAGAAAAAATTAAGTAAATAGCTACCAGGAAGCCAGTATTGTGGTTCTAATTTTGGATCATTTTTAAGAGGAGGATGACAGGGTAGGAAGAGATTGAGCATTCCAGCAACAATAAATGCATTGGAAATAATAGATGTATTAAACTTTTGCTGTAAGCTGATAAATATTTTAAAATATACTTACATGAGGTAAAAGTTCGTCTAATATATTCGGAATTTCTTCCGATGGAAAATACAGACGAGCGTTTTTAATAATAGGAATGATATTTATGTTATCAAGACCTGAGTTGGGTTTAGTTTTGATAGAGACCTCATCATCTGGAAACATTATTTGTTTAAGAATCAAAAATGCTGGCCTCCAATCAAGAGATATATCATGAATGGAAAAATAGGTATCTCGTCTAAAATATATGTAAATTGATAAAAGAATACGATAAAAATGTACTTTGTTAGAGATAAAAAAAGCGATTCAAATCTTCTTTGAAAACTTGGTGCGATTCCTTGTGTAGTACAAAGTTCATAATATACGCTAATAAGTTTTGCTCGAGTTTGACAGGGTAAATTAAATTTTAATTTGAGCCAATTAGTGAGTTCTTTTGAAAATATAGCTGCTCTCGAAAAATCATTGGCTTTTAAGCTGATATAAATATTTTTAATAATTCTATTGAGATTTTCTAATTTTTCTTCTTCACTTTCCACCTTGTAAGGTAATACTTTTTCATATAAAAACGTTTTTTTGTGTTTATTTTTTGATTCGAGTATTGGATTATTATTGTAGGAAAAATTTGATTCATTTAACTGTGAAAAGTTGTACATATTTTGAGTTGATTTTTAAATATGCTTAGCAACAATTGTCTATATATAGACAATTAATTAATTTTTTCTGATACTTGGTACGTTTTTCTTGCTATTATAATTGTATCGTTCTCAAAAATATATATATATACTTTTAATATTTCTAATATAGATTAAATTCTGTTATTTAATAATTTTTAAGTTTTGAAAAGTTTCTATAATTATTTATTATTAAGAATATTTAAATTTATAATTTTATATAAAAGATAATTAAGAGGAATAATTTTTTGAATATTTTATTGTCTTAAATAGTTTTAATTTATTTTTGTATTCTTAGTATTCATTATAATAAATTATTATTATTATTATGAAGAAATTTAAGATCTATAATATATTTGAGAATGGATTATAGTAAATTATTTAGATGTATAATTTTTAATAAGATTAATGTTTTTATGATAAAAATTATTTATCTTAGTGCTAAATATACTTAATTACGTAATTTGAATGCTACAAATAAAATTATCTGGATATTAAGTTTCTGAATGTATTTTTTTAACTTTATAGGAATAAAGATATAAATATGATTATAAAATAATAATATAATGTAACTAAGGGAGTGGCGTATGTTTATAGAAATATAATATTTGTATATTGGTATATGTAATATATTAGTTATATGTTTTTATATTTTAGAGTTAAATGTTTTTAAATATTTTTATGTTTTGATTATGAGGATTTTTTAAATAGTGATTGAAATATATCAATTTATGACTATCTTTTTAGATGCAATATAACAATAACCAATGTAATTTTTTGGGAAAATTTGTTTTTGTATAATGAAATATTTTTAAAATTGAAAAAAAAAATCTTTAAGATGGAATTTTATTTTTTTAAAATAATAAATTCTATTTATTTATTTTAAATTTTATTATTTTGGATTTTTAATAAGAATTTTAAAATATTATAAATACATAAATGCTGAAAAATGTTACAAGATTATGAAAGTTTTATCAAGGCAGTTAATTTCAATAATATTTATTAATCTTATAAATATTAATACCGGAAATGAATTAATTGCATTACAAGTTATATAATTCTTTAGTTTAAAGCCGGATTCATGCTAGAATGTTGTGATAAATATGTGTAAAAGTATATAATTAATAGGAGATATTTTTTGAGATTATATCTTTCTATTCAAATAGTATTTTTTGAAGAGATATTATGTAGGATTATATTCGGTTTTTTATATTTTATATTTTAAATTATATTCGATATTGAGAATTATATATTTTCAAAATTAATTAAAATTCGTTTAATATTTTTTTAAAAATAGTGTTTTTGTTTTAAAAAATTCTTTTTTGGATAATCTTTTAATTAAATTTTATCTTTAAAGGTTTTGATTGTTAGTTTTTATGTTAAATTTAGACTTTATAAAAATAACAATGATGTATGTTATATTTGATATTTAGAGGAATTTCTTGTGTATTAATTTTATGATAATTTTTTTAACCTGATAGTTATTAGATTATTACAAATTGGTATGATTGATCCTTTTGATAATAATAAAGGTGCTTTTTAATTATAATATTTCAGTTAATAAATAATATTAATGTAAGATTGCAATATTTTTGTTATTTGATATTTTGGTCTAGGTAATAGTTTTTTTAATTTGTAATTATTTTTATAGATGTTTAAAACTTTAGTAAAATCAAATAATTGTAGCAATATTTAGATTTCATGATTGATAGTATTTATTATCATGTAATAGTTATATGTTTTTATGCAAATTACAACTTATTGATTTATTGAAACGTTTTTAATGAAATTAAAAAAATATATTGTTAATGAATATAAATTTAAATTATTTGTGCAAAATTTTAAATTGCATGATAAATTAAATATTTATGCTTATATGACTGATTGATAAATAATAAATATTTAGAAACTATAGGATTTGTATTACAGATAATATTTATTATAAATATTTGAGTTAGAAAGTATTATTTTTATTATAATGTTTTTTTAAAAATAATAGTGTTTGAATTTTAATTTTTACTTTATTTTTATTCGTTTTATAAGTATAAGAATTCATGTTGATTTTATATCTTTAGAAAATTTAAAAAAGTTTTTGATTGGTAAAAAAATAAATATATACATATATAATTTCAAATTTTGATTGTAAAAACTGTTTTGTATTACAATATTAAGAAAAGCTTTTCTGTTAAATTTTATAGAAATAAATTAAAAATATTGTATTTGGATTTTTAATATATGAATAGATATTTATAATTATCGTACTAATATATACGTATAGTAATAATCTTAATTTCATATTGTAATTTGTTTTGGTAAACTAATCATTCTAACTGGCCTATCCAGATGATACTATTTTTTAGTTTATAGTAATATAGCAAATTTTTTATCAGAAAAAAGATATTTTGTTTAGAAATATTTTTTGAAAAATTATTTTATCGTTATTGAAAGTTTTGTTTGATAGTGGTGATTGACCTTTAAGTATTTAAGGGTAAGGGCTACTTATGATAAAAGATAAACTTTTGAAAAGGTTAAATAAGTGATTAGACCTTTATAAGATTAAGAAATAAATGGAGGTAGAAATCTAAGAAAAGATATTCAATGTATTGAGTTTTTTCTAGAACATTATAAAATTGAAGTTATGGATGTCTAATATACTATCTTTTCATTCACTTGTATCTGCGCAGGAAGAAAATGATTATGGAATAGAGGATTTAAATAAGCAGCAAGATGAAAAGAAGGATAAATATAATGATGAGGATTGTTTGGAAGATATTATGCCACAAATTCAGGAAGGTGTATTTGATATTACTAATTTAATATTTACATATTTAATGAATTGACTGATTTGAATTAATAGAATGTTCAAATACAAAAAAATGCGCACAACTGAAACATCACTATGATGAATGTCAGGAACGTATTACTTCTTTTATTAAAAAGACAGAGGGACAAAAAGTAAATAATGAAAATTGTGTTGGTGTGTATTTATATATATTTATTTTTTATTTATTTTTTTATTAGAAGAAATGTTTCATTTGTAATTTTTTGTATTTTGGTTAATTTTTTTGACTTTCATAGAATGCATTGTATTGGCAATTGTTCTGCTAATAAAATTTTTTCAGAGTTAAAGTAAATAACTGTTGTTATTTTTGCTATATTTTTGTTGTTTTTAACATATATGAAATAAAAATGTTTTATAATTTTGATTTGTTTAATCTTTTTTTCTATTCAAAAATTTTTAATATTTTTAGTTTATTTTTTATGTTTAAATGTATATATTGAGTAAATGGTTATTTAGACTTACGAGTAATATTTTATAATTTTTTTTTGAAAGTTTTTTTAGTATTTTGTGTGATTTTTTTATTTCGATATAAATTTCAAGTTCTAAATTATATTCGAATAAATTTTTAAATTTATGCATTCTAGGAAGTTATGTGAATTATGTTTTCTGAATCATCCATCCCTTAAAGTTTGTTTAAATCAGCTTAATTTTTTTTAATTATTATAGCGTCCTAAAACATCTCAAAAGTTATGTAAAGATTGTTTTTATTATGTTTTTGAAACAGAGATTCATAATACTATTACATCTAATTCTTTATTTTCTAGAGGAGACAAAATCGGTATTTGTGTATCAGGTGGTAAAGATAGCAGTGTACTTGCTTATATTATGAAAACTTTAAATGATAAATATGATTATGGGTTGGATTTATATATGATAGCTATAGATGAGGGTATTCTTGGCTATAGAGATGATTCTTTGGAGGTTTTTTTTGTCTTTTTATGATTTGGAAATGATATTTATTAAAAGATTGTTAAGCGTATTCAATTTCAATATTCAATACCTTTAAAAATTTTAAGTTATGATGAAATTTACGGCTGGAGTATGGATAAAATTGTTAAGCGTGTGGGTAGAAAAAATAATTGTGAATATTATGCATCGTTAAAGTCTTTAATTTGACAAAATTTAAGGTACTTTTTGTGGTGTATTTCGGAGACAAGCTCTTGATAGAGGTGCTGAAATGCTTAATATTGATCATATAGTAACTGGTCATAATGCGGATGATATTGCTGAAACAATTATTATGAATTGTTAAATTTATTTCTAATAAAATTCTTAGAATTGACATATAATAGTATTACGAGGAGATATTGCTCGTCTTGTACGTTGTACAGAAATATTAACTACAGGTGAATCTAAAGTAAAAAGGTCAAAACCATTTAAGTATACATATGAAAAAGAAATTGTAATGTAATATATTTAATATTGTACTAAAGTTTTGGCAAAAAAACTAATTTTTTTAGGTATGCTCATTTTAAAAAGCTTGAATATTTCTCTACAGAGTGTATTTATTCCAGTTGGTTTTTCTTTTATTATTTTTTTTGCTAATTTTTTTAGTTGAAGCTTTTCGAGGTACTGCTCGTGTTTTGATAAAAGAACTGGAATCTTTAAGATCCTCTTCAATTATTGATATTATTCATTCTGGTGAGGCGTTTTTGCTTTCTGATGTTGTAAAAAAAAAACTTCATATACAAAGGAATTGCAAAAAGTGTGGGTATATGTCTAGCAATGATTATTGTAAAGCTTGTATATTATTGGAAGGACTAAATAGTACGATTAATAAATTTAATAAATAAAAGAAAAATTGATGATTAATTATAAAGAGTTGTATTAAAAATGATAATAAAAAATTTAAAAAAATGAAAATATTGAATTTTTAGAAGTATTTTTGGTTGTATTTTATAGATATTATAATAATATTTTGGGTGCAATTATAATTGTTTAACTATGATTTAATATTATATATAATTGTATTTCTATATTTTTTGTGTCTTATTATATTATTAAAGTTTAAAGACTACAGTATTTAATTTATTGTATAATTATTAAAATAATTGAGTTAAAAGTATTTTATATTTTTTAAAATTTAGATACTATATTGGAAATATCTTTTAAATTATTTTATATTTATTAATTGTATTAAGTTATATTTTAAAAAAATCATTAAGTTATAAATATAATTTTTTATTTCACATTAGTTAATTTGTAATTATTTATGAATTAAATTGATGATTTTAATAATTTTAAAGATAATTAGAATATAATTGAATAAAAATGTTTAATTATTCTAATTAAATTATTGTTATGAATATATTTTTATTTCTTGATAAAAATTGTTATATAAATATAAAAGTTATGTTTATTTGTTTAATTAATTATGTATTTATTAAATATTGCAAGTTATTAAAAGTTTTATAATTTAAAATAAGAATTATTTGATTTAAGATATTGATATATATTGCAGTTTTTATTTAAAAAATAACTTTTATATATAATAAAAATAATGTATATATTTTTTAAAGTATTAAATTTTTAATTTTTTTTATAATAATTATATATTTAATCTAAAATATTATGAAACTATTCAAAAAATCTACTTAAAGGGTATATTCAAAATAATCTATTTTTTTATAAGGGATATATTGCTGATTTTTAATTATGAGGAGTTATATATATATAATGTATATATTTATATAATGTTTTTTTTTGTAGATTTTAAGTTTTTAATTTAAAAAATAATTTCGATATTTTAAAATAGAAAATATTAATATTTATAAATAAAAAAATGTTTTGAGTACTAATTTATTAATTTATTGAAAATGAAAGAAATAACACTGTTAATAACAGGAGCAAATAGGTTGGTTACGATTTAGATAATTTTTTATGTTAGACGGGTATTAATTTTAATGTAGTGGATTAGGATTTGCTTCTGTAACAAAATTTATAGAATATTATGCCCCAATGACTCTTGTAAATGGGTGTTTGACAATTATCATTACATGTAGGACTGTAAAGAAAGCCCAGAGTGTTATATCTCGCTTAAAAATACATACTGTATCACATAAATTAAAATTATGTTATGAATTGTTAGACCTTTCTAAGATGGAAAGCGTAGAGATTTTTTGTAGAAATATATTATTAAAGTATATTTTTTTTTGTTTTGTTTTATCTAATTTGTGGAAGATATAAAAAATTGGATATTGTTGTTTTTAATGCTGGTATGGGTGGTTTTATTGGGATTAAATGGTTCGATGCTATTTGGGATATTTTTACGAATTTCATGAATTCTATAACATATCCATCGTGGAAAAAACAAGGTGTTTCTATTAAATCTAGAGATGAGCTTGGTTTAATTTTTCAAGTAAATTTATTTTCATATGTTTATATAGTTAGTAATGGTTATATTTTTAAAAAAATATTAAGAATATCCAGAAAGAGCGTTTGACGCCTCTTTTTCTTCCTTCATCACGTCTTATATGGGTCTCATCATTAGAATGTCAGCCTTCTGCATTTTCTGTTTTTGATATACAGTGTTTTTATGGAAAGTTACCTTATGAATCTTCAAAACGTTTGATGGATATTTATCATTTTGCTACTTATGAGAAGTTGCATTACAATCAATATTTGTGTCATCCTGGGATTTGTCGAACAAATATTATGGCAGATCATCTTAATTTTTTTTCTACTTTTTGTATGATTCTTGTTTTTTATATAGCACGCTTTTTAGGAAGTCCTTGGCATACTTGTACTCCTGCAAAAGGGGCATATTCTATTATTTATTGTGCTACTGAACGAAAGGTTCGGTGCGATATTAAGTGGGGTAGTGGAACTGACAGATGGGGACGATGTGTTTTACGGAAATCTGATATTATTGCACATGACGATGATGAAGTAGAAATGATCATTCATTATCTTCATGATTTGGTTAAA
Organism: Pneumocystis canis; assembly: GCA_017311265.1. Taxonomy (NCBI): domain Eukaryota; kingdom Fungi; phylum Ascomycota; class Pneumocystomycetes; order Pneumocystales; family Pneumocystaceae; genus Pneumocystis; species Pneumocystis canis. The sequence continues at coordinate 20,126 of JABTEF010000016.1, read as the reverse complement.
AAATGGAAAGATAAGTTTTCTATAGATTTTTGATTTTTTTTAAAATTTTATTTAAAAATTACATTTATTTTCAATTTTCCATATTAATAACAAATATAATTATAAATTTTTGACGCATTATTAGTTAATAATTCTTTATATTCTGCATAGCTATTAGTAAATATATTTTTCTATTTGATAATGTGAAAATAGGGCTAGGTAATATTTTTAATTTTTATTGTGTGTCCTATCATATAATGTTAGTTTGTAGAAAACTTATTTTTTAAAATCTAAATAAAAAAATCTAAAAAAAAGCAAGTAATCTGTGTGATTTGTTTGACAATTTAGGAGAATAGGTTTTTTTAGAGAAAAGTAGTATTGGTGCTATTAATACAAGGAAAAATTAAAAAATAATAAAACGTTGAAATTTTTTTGTTTGGCGAATTATAAAAGAATATTTCGAAATTTTTAGAGGATTAAACAGAAAATTAACATCTGGAGGTATTGGAGATATTATTATATATGTCATTATTAGCCATTGAACCCGTTTCTACTGTTTCTTCTATAAATATTTCAGAAACGTCTAATAAGAATATATTGGGTAAGTCTAAGTTAGCACTATCTGATGATATTGCATTGTCCACCGAGGCCGCTGGCTCGGCTGATGAATCTTTGCGTTTAAGTTCAGGTGCCAATACATTAGTTTCTGTTCCTCAAAATAATTCTAACTCTGCTTCTTTGGTATGCTTTAAGTTTTACATAATTTTTTATATTTATAAAATTTTAGTATGTTGGTGAGCTTGATCCAAGTGTAACAGAGGCTATGCTATTCGAACTTTTTAATAGTATATACAATTATTTGAGAAATATGGTTATATTTGTATTGATTTAATTATAGATATTGGTGCAGTCGCGAGTATTCGTGTTTGTAGAGATGCTGTAACTAGAAGATCGCTTGGTTATGCTTATGTTAATTTTCATAATTCTAGTGATGGTAGTGTTATTATTAATATTTTCATTATATTAAATATTGATTTTTTCTAATAGGTGAGCGTGCTTTAGATGAGCTTAACTATACTTTAATAAAAGGGAAACCTTGCCGTATTATGTGGTCTCAGCGTGATCCTTCTCTAAGAAAAACTGGTACAGGAAATGTTTTTATAAAGAATTTGGATGCTAGTATCGATAATAAAGCATTACATGATACATTTACTGCTTTTGGGAATATTTTATCTTGTAAAGTTGCTGTCGATGAGCTTGGGAATTCTAAAGGATATGGTTTTGTACATTACAAGACTTCTGAGTCTGCTGAGGCAGCTATTAAACATGTGAATGGTATGCTTTTGAATAATAAAAAGGTATATGTTGGTCATCATGTATCTAAAAAAGACCGTCAGAGTAAATTTGATGCTATGAAAGCTAATTTTACAAATATTTATGTTAAAAATATTGATCCGGAGGTCAGTGAGACTGAATTTCAGGAATTATTTAAAAAATATGGGAACGTTACTTCATCAAGTCTTTCTGTAGATGAGAATGGGAAATCCCGTGGTTTTGGATTTGTAAATTATGAAAATCATGAGGATGCTGCTAGAGCTGTTGAAGAATTGCACGATACGGAATATAGAGATCGCAAATTATATGTTTCTAGAGCTCAAAAAAAACATGAGCGAGAGGAGGAACTTAGAAAACAGTATGAACAGGCAAAGCTGGATAAACTTAATAAATATAACGGGATAAATCTTTTCGTAAAAAATTTAGATGATGATATAGATGATGAGAGGTTGCGACAGGAATTTTCTGTCTTTGGAACTATTACTTCAGCAAAGATTATGGTAAATGATAATGGAAAATCTAAAGGTTTTGGGTTCGTTTGTTTTTCATCACCAGGTGAAGCAACCAAAGCAATAACAGAGATGAATCAGCGTATGGTTTCTGGGAAGCCTTTATATGTTGCTCTTGCTCAACGTAAAGATGTTCGACGGTCTCAACTAGAGTCACAAATAAACGCTCGTAATCAACTTAGAATGCAACAACAAGCTGCTGCTGGTGGTATGCCCCCACAATATGGAATGCCCGGTGCTCCTATGTTTTATGGGCAAGGTCCTGCTGGTTTCATGCCTACTGGTCCTGTAGCTGATAGAGGTATAACATTTCCTCCTCAGCCTGGTATGGTTTCATCTAGACCTCGATGGGTTTCTCAACAGACTGGACAGCCCAATGGGCAAACTATTTCTCAAATGTATTCTGGTATGTCTGGATATAATGCCTATCTTGCGATGCAAGGAAGGTCTCAAAGGCCCGGTATGTATTTTATTGTTTTTATTAATGTTAATATTTTTTAATAGGGCAAATTCCTAGACCTCATCAAGGTATACCGCCACGCCCAATAATGCCTATGGGCATGCGTCCTCCACCCGGGGGTACAAGAGTGTATCGTATTGGATCTAGTACTAGAAATGGAACTAGGGATGGTATTGATATTGGTAATGATGATTTGCTTACTGCTGCTGCTTTGGCTGCTGCTTCTCCTGAGAATCAAAAACAGATGTTGGGTGAGGTTCTTTATCCTAAAATTCAAGCGTAAGTAGACTTAATGATTATTTTGTGGTTTATAATTTCAATAGACAAGAGCCGAATTTTGCTGGGAAAATAACTGGAATGTTATTAGAAATGGATAATTCTGAATTATTGCATTTGTAACAGTTTCTGATATATGTGTTTTATTACTAACGGCTAATAGAATTGAAGACGATATTGCATTACGTGCTAAAGTGGAAGAAGCTTTGGTTGTTTTGAAGGAATATCAGAAAGACGCTGGCGTTCAGGATCAGTCAGCTGAGATCAATGTTTCATGAACTGCGGAAATGTTATAAATCTCAGACAATAAGCAATAATGTACATTTGTTTGACTGTAGCTTTAGATGTCTTAAATTTTCAGCCACTTAAGCCTTATTGTCTTGTATTTAGTATTTTTACCTTATAATAAAATATTAGTGTTGAAACAGAATGTTTAGATTCTTCTGCGTAGATGGAAGATAAATGGTGTATATGTTTATGCTTATATGATTATTGTTTTGAAAATTTAAAAGTATGTTTTTAATTATGTTAGTTTATGATTTTAAATATTTAGATATTTAATGTCTTTATGAATGTGATACAGAAAGAATATAAAAAAAGATATGAATAGGTGATATATTTTCAATTTACTTAACTTAAACGGTGGCTTTAAAAATTTGAAAAAAATATTAACGATAATAAAATTGTACATTATAGAAGTAAATTGAAAATATAATGAAAAATAATATAATTAAAGATAATGTATCTCGTTTAGCGAAGGGAAATGATAAAAATTCTTATATATTTGATTCTAGTGAATGTAATAATAGTAATAAATTATCTCGAAATATTTACTAATTTTTGATATAGTGGAAGGAGAATGCCAAAATATTAAGAATAATGAAATATTTGGTCTGAAAGATGATCAGGTTTCTTTTGGACTAAAATTTAGAAGAAGTTCTAATAAGGTTTTTATATAATTAAAGTATTTTAAATATTATTTAATGATATTAGATAAAAGATACAAGAAATCTTAAATTAAAAAAAAATAGATCTGTAAATTTAAATGCAGATAGGAATGGATATTGCGTTTTTTCTTCCACATATCAGGGTTTGGAAATATGACGATTGAGAGTTGAAATAATAATTATAAAGATAATGAAAATATAAGTAATATTTCCGAGATATTTGACGATAATGAAACATTATTGAGTTATGATGATTATGATTGTATTAAAGTACCTTTAGGGGATGCAAGATCTAATGTTCTTGGGGAATTTGTTGAAATATTAGAGAAAAAAAAGAATCAAGATTTTTCAAAGATTGATAAAATTTCAAAAAAAATATCGTATGAAATTTTTAATAGTCAAACTAAACTTATTGAAAACAATTGTTCTAATGACTCAGGTTTTATTGGTATTGACTGTAGATTATGTTTTTAATATTTTTCAATAGCTTTTAAAAAATTGAGTTTATCAGAAATGATTTCATCGTTAGAAAAAAAGACTATAATTAATTCTTATTTAAAATCTTTTTTTCGAAAAAAAACATCTAAATTTTCAAATAATGCTTTAAGTTTACCCTTACCTAAATCCATTCAAGATCGTCTTGATCGAGAAGCAGCATATGATATTGTTAAGAAGGATTTAAAGAAATGGGAGGATATTGTTAAGTTAAATAGGGGATGTCAAACTCTGAAATTTCCTTTTGATTCTATAGAAAAAACAAAATTAACAAACAATTCATTAGCTGCAAAATTTAAAGTTTTTTAATATTTTAATGTTTGGGATAAAATTAATTATATTTAGGTTTCCACATTTCTTGAAAAAAGCATTGATAATGTTCTTCAATTTTCAGGATTAAAAGATCAAAAGTCAGCTTTTGAGTTCGAAGAGTTATCTGCGAATAAATTTTCAGTAAAAGATGTTTCAGCACGTCGTATTGAACTTAGATTAATGCGTGAATTAATATTTAGACAAGAATGTAAAGCGAAACGAAATTCAAAAATTAAAAGTAAACTATATCGAAAAATACATAGATATGAAAAAAAAAAAATCAAATCTTTAGTTTTAAATGAAATGGATTGTGATAAATTTCGTTTACAGAAAGAGATAAATAAAGCTAAAGAAAGAATGAATCTTCGTCATTCTAATGCTAGTAAATATATTGGAAAAGTATTAGACAATGATTATTCTAGTGTTGATAGTCGCCGATTTACATTAGAACAATCACAGCGTGATGATCAGTTTAAAACCAAAGTTCAGGGTACATATTTTTCGGATTTTGAAAACTTAGATAATGAGGATAAAAATAATATTGTTAGTGGTAAAGAAGATTCATTAGTGAATTTAAGAGAATTTAATCAAAATGAAAATACTAAATTATTAAAAAATTTAATGAGTATGCAGTTTATGAAAAAAAATGAAAATATAAGTATGAAAAACGATGAGACTATAAATGAATTATTATCAAGGAAAGATAGTGAAATATTGTCTTTGGGATATGATAAGGATGTTAAAGATTCTGGATGTTTATCAGGTTTTATTGGGCGAAAAATATTTTGTCCATCTGTAAGTTCTAGAGTTTTTTTATTGAATTGATTGAAGTTTTTGAAGAATAAAGAATGTGTTTCTGACATTAATTATTTGGAATCTATTGAGATTCCTAAATGTAAACAGGTAATATATTTTAAATTGGAAAAAATAGTATATAATTTGTTTTCAAGTTATTGGATATGAAAGATAAAAAATTGAATTGTATACAAAGTTTAAAGAGTTTGGATATACCTTCTGATCATCATAATCCATGGTTATCTGCATCTGATAAATCTTTATTGAAGTCATGTGAGTCAAAATTAGAGCATGATGAAGGGCAGTTTATATTACATAAAAGCCTTGAAGATTATAAAGTTGATAGATCAGGATTATATATTGATCTTTCTGAGGGATTATTATCTTTGACAGGGACGGAAGAACAAAACAGATATACTAGTGATATTAAGAAGGGGGATATAAATATGGTATATAGTAGTTCAGTGTTTGCTTTAAAACATAAAGATTTAGTTGCTCGCGCATTTTCAGGTGATAATGTTGTAGAACAATTTGAAGAAGAAAAATATGATGATATTAAGGAAAATGAATCTTATGAAGATGTTTTAATGCCTGGCTGGGTATTTTTTATTTAGATTCATTTATTTACTGATAACGTTAGGGAAATTGGTGTGGTCCTGGAATAAAACAAGTTTTAAAAAAGTCTATTAAAAAAGTTTCTGGTGTTTTGGAGAGAAATAGGAAAAAATCAAAATTAAAAAATATAATTATAAATGAAAAAAGGATTAAAAAAGTATAAATATATTAATTTTATTATTGTTAAGTTTTATAGAATACAAAATTATTGGTTTCTTCAGTCCCGTATCCATATCAAACCAGAGAACAATATGAGATGTCTTTAAGATTACCATATGGTCCAGAATGGACAACAAGAGGGCAATATCAGGTATTTATAAAAAATATATATTGAGCTTTCTTACATATTAGAAACTTATTACTCCCCCTATTATAATAAAGCAGGGTTCAATTATAGAACCTTTAAAAATATCATAATTGTTGAAATAAACTATTTTTAGTTACGCAAATTTTATATATGTTTACGACTATAAAAGTGTAAAATTATCTGATAATATTGGTTAATGGAATTTGAAAATTTTAATATATTTTACTCGTATAGCATTTTATTATATAAGATATAAGGATATATGTAACTTTATTATGACATAAATGAGAGTTTTGTAATTTTATAATATCACATTTCTGTATTCTTCAAGAGCTTTCATGATGGCAATAATTGTTGGCTTAAAATACTAACGAGAGTAAATAATATAAGTGTAAATAAAAGATTTGTTACGTTTTTGATTATTTCCGATGTATTTACTGTAATATTGCTGGATTTTATAATAGAATTGATCCTATTGCTTATCTTTTTTAATGAATTAATAATTTGGGAAAGTTGTGTAGTTATTGTTTTATTAGATAAAAATCTTAGCCAAAATTGGTTTAGGAGTTCATTTGCTGTTTCATGACATAGTATTATCTGATTTTTTATGTCCAATGGGATAACTACTATTATTAATTTATAATTTCAGATTGTATTTTTAACCTTCAAAATTATGCCCTATTATGTTTGATTGATGTTTGATTTGTTGTAAAATATCATATGTTGTATTCTTTAATAATATGTTGTTATTGTTTATCTTAACATGTTAAATTTAAATTAGTGTGAAAATATTACAAACATTTATAATTGGTTCTATTTGATGTTCTGTATCTTGAAAGTTTAATTTGGGTTTTTCCTACGATTTTTAAAATAGAAGAATATATTAATAGTTAAAATTACAATTTTATTGCAATAATTTGTTTGAAAGTGATCATTTCCTAAAAAATATTCTTTCTGATCTCTCAGATAAAGATAAATGGTATTTTCATTTATTATTTCTTGTAAATCATTAAGAGTTAAGTTGCTGATGCTATTGTTCTAAATTAAATTAGGTGATTTAAAAAAAAACATTATAATTTCCCTTTTTATTTATATTTCTATAGATATGTTAAAATTTTTTAAAATTAAAATTAAAATTTACTTTTTTGAATAGTTTATCATTTTTGTGGAAAGATTATTTAAAGATTGTAATACTTGTATATTTTCTAGATTTTTTGGAGTAATTGGGGATTCAAAATCAGAAATCTATGTTCTTTGAGTTAAATATAAACATTATGAACATAGTAACCTTCGCGACATGATGTTCATTCTTGGTTAAATCAATGAAATGAGATATGTTTTTTGTGTTACTGATGTATGATTGAGATAAATCTATTTAAAAATTAATAATTAGCTTATTACATATAATATGATATTCACTATCTGTATAGTCGATATATTTATCTAATATTTCGTCATTTGGATCATGTGCGTTTAATTTTTCTCCACGTAATTTTTTACAAAGACGAGATAAAAAGAAGCGTCCCCAGAAATCATCTTCAGATAACTATATGAAATGTTAACTGCTTATGCAGATAATTTTAGAAAGAAATTGCTACCGGAGGAACATTTTCATTATAAACATGTTTAATTAATGGATGTTGTTGAAATATATCATGAATTTTCTCTCTGCTCAATGATAGTTTAATTTTGTTATTAACTGTTTGGGGTCTTATAGTGATAAGAACATTATACGGGCCCCGTTTTTGGTATTTTTCAACAGCATATGTTCTTAATAAATGCTATATAAAATTAAAATGATATTATAGGTATATATGTGCAAATATACTATCCGTGTGCTCCAAAATTGATCATTTGTGAGATTCCCCTTAATAACTGTTTCTGAAAATGTTTTCATTAAATCATTATTATTTTTAAGAAGAGATTGTTGTAAGTCAATATCTTGTTCAAAGTCATTTCTTGCTAATATATCGGAAACAGATTGCTGAATATCATGTGTATGTTTTCCTTCTAAGATCATTTTTTGAATATTAGATTTGAAATTATTACAATCACTTTGAGCTTTTGGTGATACAAATGTAAAAATATAATATATTGTTTCATTTTTTTGAGTTCTTTCAAAAATTTTTATCATTACTCTAGGGCTTGTAATAGGTGTAGTCTGTAAGTCTGTTTTGTATTAAATTTATTTTATATTATGAGTTTTTTTGTTATTATACTTTTTATTGAATTTAAAGAAATAATTATAGTAGGTATTTGTTTTCCCTGTTCTATCCATTCTATACTATTTTCTTTAAGAACAAGAGATCCTTATTGGTCAGACATGTATTTTTGAGATAGTTATTTGTAAAACCTTTGATTTTTTTATATAATACTTGGGAGGTTCTTAGATTCATTGATTTAAGGATCTTCGATTAGATTTAGAATTAAAATGTTTTATATAAAAATATTACAATGATAAAATTGGTTTGATTAAAATTATAAATAGGAATCATGATAGTGATATTTATATAATAGACTGATTTAAAGTCATGTAGAATCTATGTAAGTATAAATTATATAAGATGTTTTAATTTATTTTTCTTCGTGGTCGTCGACCTTTAGTTTGTTTTTCTAGGATACATTCATCACAATACCATTCTCCTTGGGGAGGTTCTGAAAGGCCAATACCTAATATTTGTAAAAAAAACAATTATAATGAAAGATTAATACATGGTAAATGAAACCATTCTCGTTGACATTTCTTCCCATCACAAGCAACCATTTCTCCGTATGAAATTTGATTACAATAACAATATGTGGGCTCATTTAGATATATTAAGATGTTAATTTTAAATGGTATGTAGTAAAAAGTAATAAACCTGGATTTGAATTTTCTGATCTAAAGTATTTAATATATAAGGATAAATATATTATGAGCTTACTTCCTGACAAGTTCTTTTTTCAATTGAAATTGCATTTGTTGACTTTGATCTTTTGATTTAAACTTTTCGCATGTATTTCCTTTTTTTTTGTCTCTATCAGAAATATCAAATTTTGGAGGGGTTGTTCCTCCATTAACATGAGATATTTTTTTTTTTCTTATTGGAGTAAAATTTTCGCGATAATTTCCCTTGGAACTGTTAGAAATATTAAGTTCCTCTGTACTTGTCTTCCTAGTTCCAATTGTCTCTTTTCGATTTTCAGATTTAGAGATATTTAAATTTGAGGAAAATGCTGGATGATTAGTTGATCCGAAACGAATAACTGCAGGTATTTCATTTTCTATAAGAGAAAAATCGAAATCAAGACGTTTGAGATGTTTTTTTAGAACATCTCTAGTTGATGATGCAACTGAAATTTTTTCATCTGCAAAAGGGATGATTTGTATAAGAAGTGATCGCAATCTAGAAATGTATATCGAATTGGTTTCTTGAAATGACTTTGTGTTTGTTAAAAGATTAGAAATAGAAGAGGATATTAGATATTGAAGATCTTAAATAAATAAGGTAAAGAATTTTTTTTTGTTCTTACTTGAGACTTTTGCATCTACTTCGCGTAATAGAGTAAAATTTCTTGTTAAATCCATAGGAAGTGCTTCAATTGCTATTAAATAAAGTAAATAATATTAATTAAAAATGGTAATTATTACCATCAACGAAATCGTTTAAAGGGGCATATGTTTCTCCATTATTGTACAGGAATTTATTAGGTGCTTTCATTATATGTTTTTTTTGTTAAAAATTAATTTGTAATATATAAAATCGTATTTTTTAATGTTTTTGAAATTTACGTATTTGTAAATTTGATATAGAATTTTTGATATAATATAAATAATGATAAGACATTGAATAAATTATATGTTTTAATATTTGAATTATTTTTCTGTAAAAAAAACAGTTGTATAATATTTTATGATATAAATAAATCAATGATATAATTGTTATTTTAATCTGATTATTTAGAATTTAGTTAAATTTTGAGATAATATATGATTAAAAGCTATTTAAGAGAAATCTGTAGTATTTTTTAATATTTCAATGTTATATACTAGAATTCAAATATTATGAATATTAGGTTAATTTATATAACGATAGATTTAATATTTAATTTATAATTTTATAGATAGATAATTATACTGAATTTATAAGTATATGTATTATATACCTAATATAATGGTTAGAATTGATATATTTAACATAATAGGTAAGTTTTTTGTTATTTTAGAATTTCATTTTTTATGATATTTATATATGTTTTATGTATTCTATAATTAGAAAGATTTGATGTTAATTTTTTAATGTTATTAAAAGGTTTTGACATGTTTTTTATTTTTTAAATGCATGTAAATATTATATAATTGAATTAAATATAAATTTATTTTTTTAATTAATGCGTGCTTTAGACATTTGAGATATTATAAGTCTGAAAGGAATATATAAGAATAAATTATTAGATAAATAGGAAATTTATTATAGGAGTTAGTGATGGTGTTTGATGCAGCCAAGCCTATTAAAAAAAATAAATCATTTTCCTCAATGGAATCCGTTCTTGATGAGGAAAGGAAAAAAGTATTAAAATTTTTAGAGAATCGTGAAATCCAATTATCTAAAGGATTAAAGAATAGTTTAAGGAGTTCTATGCCATATGATCGATTTAGTTCTAGATGTCTTGGGAATGATATAAGAGTTGGATTTAAACCTCACATTACTTTAAATAATATACTTAATGTACCATCTTTATCTGAAGGACTTTCTTCAAAAAGATCTTTAGTTTATGATCATTCTGAAAACAATAGAGAATCATTTTTAAGTAATGTAGGATTAAATCCTTATAAGACTTGTTTTTGTCTTTCCAATCGTTCATTTTCTCAATCAGATGAGATTTTTACTAAATCTTTTAATGTTCTGGATAATCCAGAAAAAAGCCTAGATAATGAATTTTCAAAGGATTGCTATTGTAATAATGTTATTGAAACTGAGATTAGAGATGATGAGCGTTTTGGTGATTATATAAAATCGACACCATATTTGAGTTCTACTCTTAATGAATTGGAGTCCTTATCTCTTTTAACTGCTTCTGGAGTTAAAGGTTTGTGTTTTTGTTTATATTGATTTTCCAAATGTTAAATTTATAGGAAATAATCTTATTGAGCTATCTAAAAAATCTTGTCATCCTTCTATGTTATCGTCTCAGATTTCAAAAACTATAGAAAATAATATATATACTTACGGGAGTAGATCAGATTTTCGAAATTCAGAAATTCTTTCAGACACAAATATGGGTTTTTTATCAGAACAAGGGATTGGTGTTGATGAATATAAAAAGGTTCAGAATATGAAAATTGATATGGGAACTATTATTTTTACAGAAGACAGAACGATAAGAACTATAAAACGTGGTGAATATTCGTCATTTAATGAATCCAAAAGAATTCGTTCATACCTTGTTCCTATTGATTTAAGTTCTGAGTCATTATATGCTTTAGAATGGGCTTTTGCAACAGTAGTACGTGATTATGACACTATGATGATTGTAGAGGCTATAGATAAAGATGATAGAGATGATAGGAATATTCTAGAATTGGAAAAGGAGAGATTAGTTGCAATGGAAGAAATATGTAAAATTACTCAAAATTTATTAAAAAAGACAAGGTTGATATTACAAATTGAAATTGAAATTATTCATCATAAAACCCCTAAACATTTATTAACAGAAATGGTATGTTTTTTTTTCTTAGGATTAAAACTTATAATAAATTAGATTGATTATTTAGAACCAACTCTTGTTATTCTTGGTAGTAGAGGGCATAGTTCGTTGAAAGGGTTTTGTCTTTATTTCTTTTTTTACTTATTTTAATTACTATTTAGTGTTATTTTGGGTTCATTCAGTAATTATATTGTTAACAAAGTAATTTTAAGATGTTTTAAATGTATTAAAAGATAATTATTTTGTAGTCAAGTGTTCCTGTTATGGTTACCAGGAAAAAACCTAAAAAATCGAAATCAAAACATACTGTTGTTGCTACAAACATTCGTATGGTTAATAATTTATTTACTAAGGTTTTTTGTGGTTTTATTTAATTTATATAATTAAAATGATAGTAGACTACGATAGATTAGGATTTGTATTACGGAAATATATAAAGCTAATAAGTATTATTTAGTATTCATTTTATTACAGTTTGAAATTATAGCATGATTGTATATTTTAATATTGTTTGGTTTATGTATAAACGTTCTGAAAGTCTTAATAAATAAACAGGGGTTGTGTTATAATTGATCAATAATAGAATACAGATTTAACATATAGGTATAAAAATAATTTTAGAATTAACATGTTAAGTTCGAAACTGAGCATTTGCTCTATTTATCTAGTTCAAAGTTAGTTGTTGAAATTAAATAAAATTACTTACTAATGCTGATTTATGCAATTGTTCTTTTCTCTGGAAGACAGGACTGGTTTTATTTGTAATAGCAATTAATTCTTGGGCTAAGCGTTCTGAAAAAAATCTATTATGTCGTTTAGTACTAGCTTCAAGAATCCAAATAATTGCTTTTCGGCGTCTTTGATGTTCATTTAAAGGAACTGGAATTTTTATGGATTTGGAACCTTTTTTTGTAGACAACTCATATCGTTAGAATAATATTTATATTAAATTTGTAACATACAAGTTTCATTAAAGGAGAAACTGCTTCAATGGCTTCAGAAAAAATAGAATATGGGTTTTTATTTGTTTTTTGTTTAATATAAATAAGCGTATCTTCGAGTTGTTTTTTCGCCTTTGCTTTCTTTCCATTTTTCATTATGATTCCAACAATGTGATTAAAAAGTGTATTAATTTGATTAGATTGTTCTACTTGTGTAAATAAAATAAAATATTAGGATTTTGAAAAATAACCATTTAAATTTTGTGTTTCCTTGCTGTTGCTTTGAAAAAGATATTTGTTATTTGTATAGTTTTTTAAATTAATTGTTTCCTGATTCTGATTTTTTGTAATAATTTCTGGTTTAGATATTATCTTGATTTTTTCCTTAAAAACTAAGTTTTTATGTATCCCCGTTTTTATATGTGAATATAATTTTGAATCTTTAGATATTTTTTTAAGAGTATTTATTTCATTTTTGCATATAGATGTTGAAAAATTTGTAAAATTGTTAAATTTGATTGTTTTTTTTATCGCTGAATCAAAAATTCTAATATAATATTCATTATATTTTAAGAATAGATGCATTGTATCAAAAATATGTTTTAAAGTATATAATGTGTTATAGTTTGAGAATAATTTTAAAATTTGTTCCAAAGTCTGGGCATCGATGAATAAATTAATAAGATATTTATTTGTTTCTGAAAAATAGACTTTAGGAATATGTTATCTCTTTAAAATTTTGAGGAATGTATTCATTTGAGGGTAATTATAAATTAAAACGAACTGTTAATCTTGGGGGAAAACAGAAAGAAAGTAAAGAGCTTTTTCTTAAGAAAGTTGCAAATTATAGAAAAAAAAGGGATGATGAACGTCGTAGACATAATGCTGCTCTTTTGTTGCAGGTTTGTGATGAGATTGCATATTGTAATTTATTAAAAAAGAAAGAAAGTCATACGCTCTAAAATTGCTATTAAACATGCTAATGAGTTACTTCGTTATGATTTTGATCATGATATTTTGGAATATAAATTTACTTTGAAATTTTCAGAAAATTTTTTTTTGAAAAATATTAGGAGATTAATATTTTTCTATCAAGTAAAAAATGATTTTCATAGACTATATGAATTTGTAGAGATTATTCAGAGACAAATTGATCATAGAAAATTATCGTTTTTTGAAATATTATCTGGTGCTTCTTCATGGATTGTACGTCATTTTGGTCATATATTGATAAAAAATTTAAATTATACAAAGTTTTTTTTTAGTGTTTATTTTGTTTATTGATAAGATAATAGTGATGATATGTTTCATACATTGATTTTTCAACTTCTGCCTGATCTTGTTTGTTTCAATGTTTCTTTGGTTAGTCTTGGTTATTATAAAGAACTCCGTCTTTATATCTGTAAAAATGTATGGTATAGTAAGAAATTATATGACTTAATTCATATGTTTTTAGAATATATTGATTGGTTCTCCTATTATACCTCTTTTTATCTCAGCTGTTATAACTCCTTTAAGACATTTTTATATCTTCGAGTATTCAATACAAAAAGTAGTATTGTCTGAATTCGTTATTGAGTTTTTTGTTTTAACTAAAATATATGGAGATATTGTGAACTCTATAATATATCAACTTGGATGTTTTTTTTCCAGGTTTATATTTTTGCATATTATATTAGATATAAATTTTGATGGTTTTTCGAAAGATGAGCTTTTATGGATACTCCATAATGTATTATTGTATTTAATAGGTTCAAACAGTATGGGGTTGGCTTTTTTTTCTTTGGATGAAATAGTATACAGAAATATGGATATGATGATATTTCACTAAAATATTGCACAGGATTTGTATTCGCGTTGTATTAGTGGGATTTTAATACAGCTACTTAAAAGGGCAGGGGTTTTTGCTGATACATATTGTTATGATTATGATTTTGATAATGAGAATATTGATGTTTCTCGGGATGTGTCTTATGGTATTGTATCGGAAAAAATGTTTTTTGAATTAAACCTCTCTTTCCTTTTTTCAGCTGATCATATTACTAAAATAATAACATATGTTTTTCCTTCTACTGTTACTAGTATTTCCAAATTGCTTGTAATATTGATGGAGTTTTGGCCTTCTAAAAAGTCTGAAATAATGACACAGCTCGTTATTGTTTCTACTGGTGCTGAAAAGTGCAGAAATAAAAATATGTTGCTTGTATTATGGGAAACAGTTAAAATTTATATAATAGTATTTGAAAATAATAAAGACATATATGATGTTTGTGAAAGTACTTTTTTTTCAACATGGACTGAGCAATGGTATAATATGATCCTTTTATTTGAGCTTTATTCTTGGATTTTGATAACTATGGTAATATTTAGAATTATTTTATAACATTATTTTAATTAAAGGCTGATGATGAGTTTTTTGATTTCATGAGAGATTTTATTGTTTTAGATGATATACGGATTTTAGTTGATTTTTTGAAAGTAGTATTAGAAAAAAATAAAATATATACTGATCGCTATGAAGGATATTTCTTATTTGCTTTATTCTCGTAATGAATTTTTGGAAATGCATTCTCAAGCTTATAATATGGATTGGTTTAATGTAACTCGTTTACGGAATATTGTTACGAAGTTGATACAACTGTTATTTATTCGAGCGTATTTTTTTTTTATTAATTATGTTTTCTAATGATTTTTCAGTTCTCGGAGACAAATTTTTTCTGAGAATTATTGGTTATTGACTAATCGGATTAATATAACTGCGTTTGTATCTATTGTTATTTCTCAATTATTGAAAAAAATTGAGAAATCTAATAACGATCAAGATAAATGTTTTTGCGATAATAGTCTAGATGCGTCTGATTCATGTATAAATATTTTGCAAAAATTTCCTTTTTATATCCCTTTTTCTGCTAGAATATATATATTACAACGTTTAATTGATTATGATATGGAAATGTTTGGATATACGAGTCCATGGAATATAATAAATAGGTTTTCTGTAATAATTAGGCGAAATAATATCTTTGAAGATGGATTTGCTGCATTGTATAATATTGGAAATGATATTAAAAAGCCGATTAATATTATTTTTGTTGATCAGTATGGTATACCTGAGGTTGGCATAGATGGTGGTGGTTTAACAAAGGAATTTTTAGTAGGGTAATATTTTATTATGTAATTGTATATTTATATCTAATAATGCTATTAGTATTTGTAGACAGGCTCTTGATATAAATTTTGGACTATTTCATGAGACTCATGATCATTTATTGTATCCTAATCCTCATTCTTATGCTTGTGAACGTATAAATCCATTATCTTTGATATTAGCTTATTGTGTTAGCGGCTCAACTTCAATGTTTTGAATTCTTAGGGAGATTGATTGGGAAATGTATATATGAAACTATTCTTCTTGATGTAACTTTTGCACCTTTTTTTTTAACGAAACTTCTTGGAGGAATAAATTATGGTAAACTTAAATTTATTATTTATTTTTTTAAACTTTATTTAGTAGATGATTTACTTGATTTGGATCCTGAATTATATAAAGGGCTGGTACTGTTTTGATTTCTTTTTTTTCATTTTTTAATTAAGAAGATGTTTTTGAAACGATATACTGGTGATGTGGAAAACGACTTCTCTCTTAATTTCACTATTATTGAGCAAGGTACTAGGCAGTTTTAAATTATATTTTTTAATGTCTTGGGTGAATAGAATTTGGAAAAACTATTGCGGTAGAATTGATCCCAGATGGTTCTAATATTCCTGTGACAACGAAAAATCGGTTACATTATATATATGCAGTAGCTGATTATCGACTTAATAAAGTTGTTTTTAAACAAACTAAAGCTTTTGTTAAAGGATTGTCTGATATTATTGATATTAGATGGTTGTCAATATTTACTGGTCAGGAATTACAAAATTTAATTGGAGGTTCATCTGTACCAATAGATATTGATGATTTGCGTAAAAATACAGTTTACGGTGGATTTCAGGATGATGATTTTACTATTGAACTTTTTTGGAGTGTTTTATATGAGTTTCATGATTTTGAGCGTCGGTTATTATTAAAGTTTGTTACTAGTGTATCAAGACCTCCACTTTTAGGTTTTAAAGATTTAAAACCCTTATTTTGTATTCAGGATGGAGGTTATGATACGAATCGACTTCCTACTGCTTCTACATGTATTAATCTTTTAATACTTCCAAGGTACAATGATAAAGTTGTTATGAAAAGGTAATGAAATTTTAATAAATTAATCATGTTAATTAGTAAATAAGTAAACTTTTATATGTTATTAGTTTTGGAGCAGGATTTGATCTTGTTTGATTTTTTGATATTTTTTATCAAATCTTTATTAAAATGTTTTTTTTTCGCTTACAAATTTTAACTAATATTGTTGAATAGTTTAATAGTGATAGGTAATTAATAGAATTTTAATAGAATTAGAAAAATCAATGATTAGTTTTTATAATAAAATATTTAAAAAAAAATATATGATTGTTTTTTGATTTTTTAGTATAAAAATTTTGAATATAATAAAAATTTAATTAAATAATTATATTTTAATTTTTAAATTTTAAATATGTTTAAAAATAATTATCTAAAATAGTATTTAAAATTAAAAGTTTTAATTGATTAGAACTACTGTTAAAGTTGTTTATAATTCTTATAAATAGTACATAAATTTATTATAATATATAATTTATTAATATTTTATTTAAAACATTATGTATAAAAATATGTAATATAAAAATAATAATTGAATAAAAATAGTATAGAAAATAATTAATTTATGTTTTCAATTATAAAATATTTAGTATTACAATATATTAAAATATATGATTTTTTTAATCTACTTATAATCTTAAATATATAAATATATATATTAATGTTTAAACATATTATATCATATTAATAGTATTTATTATAAACCAAATATTTACGCAATTAAATAGGATAAATGTATATAAAAATGATATAATAAAAATAAAATATAATTAATAAATAAATATAATTTATATCTTATATTATAACGTCATTAGAATACGCAGATAAACTATGGTGTATAAATTAATATAATAGTAGCTAAACAATATTTAACATGGATTACTTTATAAAAGATATTAATGAATAAAAGATATTGTTACATCAAAATAAAGCCAATATATCTATACATGATTATTTAGTTTTTTATTTATTTTTATTAATTTTTATACAGTTTAGAAAAAAATACCATTTTAAAATAATATTCAATTTATTCGATATTATTTAAATAATATATATTTTAAATGAATTAGAATATATTATTTCAATAAAAATATATTTTTAAAAACATATATATTGAAAAGAAAAATATTAAAAAAATATCAAATTATCATACTAAAAACTTTTTTAACCTATTTGAATTTAATTTTATCGTTTTAAACATAAATTTTATTTATATTAACTTATACAGCTGTATTTTATTTTGAAAAATGTCATATAAAGAAACAATTATTTCAAAAAAGTCATTCTACAATGAAGATTCAAATTCTATTAATCTTGAATATGCAATTTTAAAAAATGACATCATTAAGTTGAGAAAATATGGTGCACAAGGTCATGGTTTTAAAAATAACAATTTAAGAAAAAAAATATGTAAAATAATTATCCATTATATTCACTTTAAATAACCATTTTTTTAGGGAATATTCTTATATGCCCAGAAAATGAAAATTTCGATATTAAAACTCAATGGAATCTATTACCAATTCATAAAGATGAAAACCAAGTTCAACTTGATGTTAATCGCTCATTTATATATTATCCTAAAAGTAAAAAATATATTTTATTAGTAAAACCTAATATACAAAGAGATCTTGATCATATTAAATTAAAAAAGAAAAAAAACGAATTAAAATCATTAATTGTAGAAATACTTAGAAAACATCCAAATCTTAATTATTTCCAAGTAATTAATACTTATATAATTCAACATTTTTAACTTATTTAGGGATTTCATGACATTGCTCAAGTATTTTTACTATGCGCTGGAAAAAAAAAAGCAGCAAAACTTTTAGAATTTTTATCACTAACTCGTATTCGAGGTATTACATGTTTTTATTAAAATATTTTAATATTTTAAGATTTTTTTCTACCATCTTTGTCGCCTGTATTAAATCATCTTGAATTTATAAAATCAATTATCTTAAAAGAAGACGAAAAACTTGGAAAACATATTGAGAATATTCCATCACACTTTGCTTTAGCAACGTATTTAACATGGTTTTCCCATGAAGCAGAACATCTTGAAGATGTACTTAAACTATTCGATTTTATTTTAGCAACGGATACTATTATGATTCTTTATATCCATGCAACAGTAAAATATAGTTTTTTTTTTAAGATAACGTTTGACATATTATAAGATTATTCTTCAGCAAAAAGAAAAAATCCTAAGTATTGCGGAAGAAGAAACAGATATTATATATAAAGTTCTAAGCGATTTAATTAAAAAATGTCCGACAAAAGATATATTTCAAAAAACTATATTTTTAAGAGAAAAGATTCAACCTCATACTTTACCAAGTTGGAAATATATATTAAATTATAGTTGTATAAGAGATTTTGAATCAAGATACCATTTAAAATACGCAACAGAACTTTATCTCCTGGAAATAGATGAGTTAAAAAAGTCCAAATCATATCAGCATATATTCAATAAAAATAAAATAAATAGTTTATTATTTATAGTAACATTAGCAATATTTAGTATATCAATTACATGGTATAAAAACTTTATTAAAAATATATAATCCAAAAATATGAAATTGTAATATATATTTTCAATAGTTTTTATTAGTTTTTATAATTTTTAATTTATATTAAATATAAATAATAATTAACATAAAATTTTAAAATAGCGAATAAAATAGAATATCATTAGATTATTGTACATATATGTAATCTTCTGATCATGTTTTGTTATAGAAATAATTAAAAACATTATATATTTAATATATACATACATAAATCATGTTATAATTTAATAATTTAGTAATCATAACAAAATCATTACTTACCACCAAATTTAAGAAATTACCAAATTGAAAATATAATAATTAAACACATCATTTTCTATTTTTTATTAAAAATAAAATATTACAAAACTATCATTTATGTTTATAGAGTTATTATTTTCCTTTCATTAAATAACATATTTAAAAATAAAAAACTTCTTAATATACATTTATAATTTTTCAAACTTACTACTAGAAAACTCGAAAAAATTAGTATAATACATTTAAACAATAAAAATGCATATTTTTAAACTTATCAAATTAAATCATAAAGCATAAAAAAATTAACAGTTTTATCTTAATTTTTAATTATAACATAATTTTTCCTTTAATTATACAAACAATAAGCATTAAATATTTTTTAACAAAATATAAGATTAATTTGTCCTATATAGAAAGTTTATC
>JABTEF010000015.1:548629-593260 GCA_017311265.1 Pneumocystis canis | reverse complement strand
AAAGAGTTCTTCGTGTTATGGTGAGAAATGATGATTTTATAACATTATATTTGATATTTTCAGGCCAATATGGGAGTTTAACACATAACTCTCTTGGATTCTTCATTTCTAAGGAATACGACATTCATTCTAGGCTTACGACATTTATAGAGCCGATACCAGTTGATCATATGCGCTTACTAGCGTTTATTGTAAAAGGTAATACAACGGATTCTAAAGGATGTCAAACAGCTCTTGAAGAGTATTGCGAAAAATTAAAAACAATAGATCCAGAATTGAAACAAGTGGATCCTCTTCTAAAAGGTCTTTGTCAATCAAATACTATAGTTAGTTTGTGCAAAGATGCTAGAGAAAAAATCGGGGATCGATGTGGTATTTTTGCGAGAACTCTGGAAATCTTATTAGAAAGACCATTACTTACAGATGATAACTGTAATCATTATCCACAGAAATGCCAGTATTTAGAAGAGGCATGTGATCAATTTAGTATTGAAGGGAACTGTAACTATAAAGGATCCTGCCACATGTTGAGTATTAGAAGAGAATGTTATCTTTTTAGATCTAAATGTATAGTAAAGAAACGGAGGGAAGTACAAGAAGAAATTCTTTTAAGAGCATTGAGTGGGTATTTACAAAATAATATGGCATGCAAAACAAAAATGAAAGAACTTTGTCCTATTCTTATGAAAGGGAATGACGAATTAGTGAAATCATGCTTAACTATAGAAGAAACATGTAAAACTATTACAGAAAAAGCACAGGACATCTGCAAAAAACTATTAAGCGATATTTCAAATTTTCTTAAAAACATCTATACTCTTAGTAATTACAATGATGTATTGGAACAAAATTGTCTTATGCAGCTTAAAACGTGTTATTTCTATGCCCCAAATTGTCAGGGGAGTCAAAACGAAATTAAAAACAGATGCAAAAACGTAGCAAAAGAATGTAAAAAAAAGGGTATTACCTATATAGGACCAGATTTAACCATAAATCCTTTAGAAGAAACAGATCTTTTAAAATCGATAGAACTCAATGAATTATATAAAAAGGCAGCATTATTAGGTATTGGAATTGGAAAACCGAGAGAAAAAGATCATGTTTATTTGTTAGCGCTTGTTCTAGCTACAAAATTTAATCAATGTCAGGATACGCTTCATAATAACCGTGATTTTTTCCAGCATATTCCCCAATTAACAAAATTATATGACAAAAAAGCAAATGGAGGAAATACACCCCAGGATCAAATATGTCAGAATCTCACTGACCAAGTAAAAACTAAAACTAAAGAATTTTTATCTGAATTATACAAACTACGATTATTGGAGAAAGATCCCGCTAATGACACAAAAATTAATGTTTCATTACTTTCATGGTATCAATTACCAGCGGATCTTGATGATCAACTTTGCGTCGACATTGAATCAGAATGTTTTTATTTAGAAAGACCTTATACCAATTTGACAATTAAAAATGGAAAATATCCTCTTGATGCAGTATGTATGAATCTAAGATCGGCATGTTTAAAAACACGACGGTTTGGGAAAGTTAAAAAAGAGCTTAGAAGTATAATCAAAGGTCGTTTTCGTAGTTCTGCGATAATTGATAAAACTCTATTTAAAGAGTGTCAAATTAAACTTCTGCATGTTTGCCAATTGATTCCATTCAAGGATCAAGTACTAATGGAGTTTTGTCTATTTCCGGAACATACATGTCAGTTACTTAAAGATGATATCGACAAACAAAGTATAGAACTGTTAACTATTTTAAATGAAACCCATTATTCTCCAAATAGAAAGGATTGCAAAAAGCTAGAAGAAGAATGCAAACAACTTGAAGATGATGTTGAATCAGTTTCAATACCATGTTTAAAACTATATCGACATTGCACATATTTGGAAGCAATCGACGATTTGAAGACTTATTTACTCGAAGAAGGGACAGTAAACCTTAAAAATGTCACAAAATGTACCACTGAATTAAATTCTCAATGTAATCAATGGTACAGAAAAGAATCCTATAAAAATTTTTATCCTGCTTGCCTTGAATCAGAACTAACGTGTAATATCATTATTAATCTCATAAACTCTCAATGTAAAATGTTGAGGGAAAACATGGAAAAAATAGATATTTTAAACAAATTAAGGAAGAGCTGTGAAAAAGAGGCTGTTTGTAACTATTGGGAGTCTTATTGTGATTTGTTTATGCCAAACTGCTTGAATGCATCAGTTAAAGACTGTGAAGATCATCCATGCTATGGAGTCAAAAGTTTTTGTACATCGTATCGAGATAAAAAGAAACTCGAAAACCTCATTATCTACCAACTTATAGGACACTTAAAAGACCAAAACACATGTTATGCAGCACTTAATACTCATTGCACACAGTGGGAACAGGAAAATAACGTTACATTCCATGCTTTATGTAAGGATGGTGATAAAAATAGTACAGAAGTCGAAAAAGAATTATGTGAAAAGCTACTTATTCGTGTGACAGCTCAATGTGCCCTCTTCATTAGAGAGTTACCTAAAGAAGAAAAAGAAATACAGGAAATGGTAAATGAGAATCATAAACTGAACAGAATGGCAAAAGAACTATTATCAAAAACATACATAGGATTATTCATGCATCGAAAAAAAGAATTAATACCTGAATTACCGATTCTTTCTCAAGAAACCACACTCATAAATATTACACAAGTAGAAGTCGATGCATTTGATGTTGTGGCTAAAGCATTCGATGTATATGTGAAAGCAAAAACGAAATGTCAACAATCGCTTGTAAAATGCTCATTTAAAGTAGAATGCCCAAACTCTGTCTGTATATGTGAAAATATTGAGAAAAACTGTTTAGAATTAAAACCATTAGAAAAGATACCCTTAATAGAGGATAGGATCATTGACACAGCGACAAACACATCTGGAATTTCAAAAAATCAATCTGATTCTATCATAGACAAGAATTCTGAAACAAACTCTACAACAAACTCTACAGCAATGTCTGAAACAAACTCTACAACAGACTCTACAGCAATGTCTGCAACAAACTCTACAACAAACTCTACAGCAATGTCTGAAACAAACTCTACAACAAACTCTACAACAATGTCTGCAATAGAATCAACAACAGAACATACATTATTCCATACGACGGATATTGTGATTACCAATGTCATCATTCATACAACAAATATCACAGTTACCTATCCAGTCATTAATACGAAAAATATAGAAATCACAAATCTTGTAATACATCTAACAACAACAACGCAAATATCAACATTGATAGAAACAATAACATTGCCATCTGCAGAAGAGCATTTATCGACAGAAAATACAGCGAAAACTAAGGAGAATGAGGAAAAAGTTATTATACCTAGTGGGGTGATAAAGATTAAGGAATGGAAAATAATAAGAATGATGTTTATAATGGTTTTCTTATTACTTGTTTAGAAAATAGATGTTTATAAATCATTAACAAAAAAGAATCAGTGTGTATCTTCATAAAGAAATTAAAGTTAAAATTAAAATTGATATTTTCTGGGATTATTTAAAACAGAAACAGTCATATATCACTTAGATTTATGCGACATATCAAGCAATGAAATCATATAAAATCAGGGTTTTCATTTGTTTTTAATGGATTTTTAAGTCAAAGCTAGATATTTTTGGTGAAAGCAGATACCAGGATTACATTGTCATAATAAGTATTAATAACGATGATAACATATGTGAACTAAAGACAAACATGCAACATTAAATCTGTAATTCAATTGAAATAATTCCGTAAAATGTAAAACAGAGTGTACTATTGATTTTAAAAAAGGATTCTCTTTAAAAGTTGATTTGATTGATTATAGAATCAGGTATTCTATTAAGAATGGGACATCCTACTTATGGAAATTATTAAAAATGGGAACTCTAGATTAAGAGATGTTAAAAAAGGGAATTTGTTTATTATGTCATAAAAATATGGGTGAAATTGAAAAATACGGTTTTGAATAGAAAGGGTACTTAATATTCTTTTTTAATATGATTTTAATGGTTTATTCAATCCTTGTTTATAAACGAATACAAGAAATTTATAAAAAAAAAGCATAAGTTAGCATTGATTCATTTATTATAACATGGGGATTTATGTTTTTTTAAAGATTATTTTTTTTATTAAAAATTATTGAAAATCATTAAACAAAGTTTTAAGCGTTTATTAATTATTTCATTTTCTAAATTCTTTTTTTTTTAAAATAAATTTTTCAAGACATTATCTTAGATGATTACTTTTTATTTGTTAGGATATAAATGAATAATATTCTTTAATTTACATAAGAATATGTATGTTAATTAGATTTTTTTGTTATTTTATTAATCCATTACTTTTATTGATTTATTGAAAATTTCATATATGGAAAACTCTTATTAAATAAGATGAATATAAAGAAGAACAGTATCATAAAACAAAGATAATAAAAAATATTTTAAAATTCATAAATATTATTAATATTTTTTTGAATTCCGAACTGTTTTATCGAAAATAGTTAATTTATGATTAATCACGTAATTACTGTATATTATGATTTAATCAATGAAGAATCATGCATTCATAATATTTTTTATCTCCATATTTAATTTATTATGGTGCAGTGGTATTTCATATTTTTTTTTTTCATGTTTAATTTTTTTTAGAAATCTTTAATGAAAACTTAAACTTAGACTTATTAAACAACAGAGAAACAATTGAATATTCCTATATTTTTCCACGAAGTGTTTCAAAAGACTCAGAGTCTACTGAAGATTACCTTTTAGCTTTAATTTTAGGATCCCATATCACCGATGAATCAAAATGCATACTAGAATTAACGAGTTATTGTAATGATTTAAAAGAAATAGATCCTAATTTAGAAAATGTTGAACTTGAGTTAAAGAATATTTGTGAATCTGTAGAAAAAAAATGTAAAAACTTGGAAACAAAAATCAAAGCTAAATGTGACAAATTTGAGATGGAAATAGAAAAAGTGTCAAAAAATTCATCACGATCACAAAATGATTGCTTAAAGAATGAAGAAAAATGCCAGTTTTTAGAAGGAGTATGCAGAAAAGAATTTAAAACTCAATGTTATATCCTGAAATATTTATGTCAATCTAGAAACCATTATGATCTAGAAGAAGAGATTTTTTTAAGAGCACTAAAAGAAGATTTAAAAGATCAAGCCCTTTGTGAAAGAATGATGAAAGAAATATGTCCTATGTTGATGGAAGAGAATGATTACTTACTAGAATCCTGTTTGTATATATCAAAAAAATGCACATATCTCATACAAATCATAAAACAGAAATGCACAACTCTGGAAATGGAAATGAAAAAAATTCTAGGAAATGTAGACGAATTAGAAAAAAAATGCATGTCACAACTTGAACGATGTTATTTTTATCAATCAAACTGTCAAAAAGATGTTAAAGAAAAATGTAAAGAATTGATAAAAAAATGTAAAGAAAAAAGCATCACCTATACACCACCCGGTTCTCCATTTAGTCCTATTGAGAAAAATGCAACATTTATGGAAAGGTTAGGCATAAAGAATTTGTACAAGCAAGCACAAATCTATGGACTTACAATTGGGAAAGCTCAAGGAAAGAACACCGTTGATATATTGATATTACTTTTGGGAAGCACTCTGGAAACATGCGAAAACATGCTTAACAAAAATGGAGAATCTTATGACCATATAATAGAACTGAAAGAACTATTTAATAGCACAACAAAAAAGATTAATCAAAAGGGAAAGGATCTTTGCAAAGAGCTAGAAAAGAAATTAGAGAATAAATGCCGCTATTTCAAGTTGGAATTAAGCAAATTAAAATTAACAGATAAAGATGGATTAAGTAAAGAGGACTCCGTATATATGGGATGGCATGAATTGCCTTCAGACATTAATCTATGTGTGAAGTTGGAATCTCAATGTTATTATTTAGAACAGCCATGCGGTGCATGGAATGTTGAAAATTCTATTAAAAATGCATGCCGAAATGTAAAATCAGCATGTTTAAAAACACAACGTTATAAAAATGTAGAACAGTTATTAGAAAATGAATTGAAAGGACTGCTCCAAAATTTGGAATCGAAAGAGGCGCTTAAAAAGTGTCAACAAGCATTATTAAAAGTATGCAAAAAGATTAACACAAAGGGACAAATACTGACTGAATTATGTTTATATCCTCAAAAGTCATGTAGGATGCTTGAAGACTTTTTTCAAGGTCGAATATGTTTTTTTTATTTATTAAATCAATATCTTTTCAATGATTTTTTATCTTTCAATAAGATAGTATGTGAGATAGCATGCGATACAGATAGAAGAACGTTTTTACAAATGATTCAATTGAAAAGATGAATAAATAGTATTGATGAATCCATGATTCATGTTTTTAATAAGAAAAAAGTTATTATATTTTTTTCCTGAATCTTTTTAAAATATTTTTTGTATCGAGTTATGCATTTGTTTTCTTTAGCATATCACTTGCTGTTCATACAGAAAAAAAAAGTAGAGCTCATTAAGAGTTGAACAGCACATGTTTGCACGTTGTTTCGTGTAAACACAGTGTAAAGTGCAAGGAAAGAGAATTCTTTATGCCATTTAGGAGGAATTGTTGATTTTGATTAGTTGATAAAGATTAGGTAGAATTCATTTTAACGACCAAAGATAAACAGCTTTTGCTTTTAAAACGTCGTTCGTTCATCAACGATTAAGTTTTTTAGTTTTAAAATTCGATTGGTTTAAACAAACTCTATAAATTGACATTGTCAATAGAAACGACCAAAAATGGAAGACACTTTTTTTGACAATGAGGAAAACATGTCATATGATAAAAATCAAACGATCACTTTGATGCTTTGCCCAGATTCTATTTTGCTTCCTATGTCAAATCGTGCAAAAGAAATGCAGAAAATTATAGAACACAACTCGGTTTTTTTCTCCAATATTCTTTCTAATTTGTCAAAAGATATTCGTGAAAACTTAGAAATGTTATGGACAATGATTGATAGGGATTGCATGGATGATCTTCAATACTCGTCTACATTCTCTAAGTGCTTTAAACAAGGAAATCATGCCATATTTCATGATATAAACGGTATTCTTAGATATTTTCTAATCCATAACTCTTGTGCAGAAATAAAAATAATTCAATTCTTGCACATTTTAAGCTTTTAGAACCATTTCAAACCTTTTAATAAAGTATTGTCATTTTTATCTTTTCGTCATTCTTTATGAATTATCATATACTTGATCTTTTTCAAAAAAAAATATAAATTCAATGAGTTTATAATATTAAATACTTTGTTGTATCTTTAGTATTATTAAACTATAATAATACAATAATTATTTATCATTTCTGTTAACATCTAATCATAATGGTTTTATATCATCTAAACATATCGAATCACTTTTACTTAAAATTCTGGATGATTATAAAAGAGTTTATCTTATGAAACTTTCTGTATCACAGTTTTCCTATTTACATTCATCTTTATCTCAGATTCCATCCATAAGACCGGATTCTAGGAATCCTATACAGTTTCGTCCATTATTTGCACAAGTCAATATTCTTCCATTAGCTTATGGATCTTCTTATGTTAAATGGGACGATACAAGTGTTGTTGTTAGTATTAAAGCAGATATCATCGATTCTCAAGATTTGAAAACCTCAGGAAAGTATCAAAAAGGCGGGAAAATATCAGTCATATCTCTTCATTTGAAAGGACAGATGTTAATTCACCCATATTTTTTCCTTGATTTTCAAGATCTTTTGCAACATAGAAATAAGACTTTTGTAAACTTGTGCATCGATTCATATCATTATTATGTTTAAAATATTTTGATAATAGCGTTAGAATTTTATGATTATTATGGCCATTTCCACGTTCTATATCCCTTGCTGAAAGCCTCCTATTCATGTTAACTTTTTTTTTGAATACGGATTATTCTAACATTTTTTCAATTTCCTCTACCATTTCAAGAACATCTTTTTTAAGGCTGTCTGATAACCCTTCTGAATTATCAAATAAATGATGTTGAGGCGCATAATATTGATCCAAATGACTTTCTTTTTTTAAAAGAGAATCTGGATAATTATGTTCTAAAAAAAAATTAAATGAAAAAAATTAAAATAACTTAAAATACTGCTGCTTTTTGAAAGAACATATGTTATTCCGATAAACACAGTGAGAAGTGGGGTCTTCATTCATTCAGCAGTAATAGTAGAGAATACTTTTTATTTTATTTAAAAGGTTTACGATTTAAAAAATTCAACAGTAGATCCGATTTAAAGTCAGTAAAATAAATAACAGAAATAAATAATGAATAAGTATTATTCCTGTTTTATTATTTTTTTGTAAATTTATTTTATTTTTGTAAGATATTATAAAAAGTTTTAAACATGTTTTTATCTAAAATACTTATATTAAAATATTTTTTGTCTATAATTTTTTTAATTGTTTTTTGTTATATTTGTTTTTTTACTGTTTTTTGAATATTTTTACCTTTGTTTTCATCTTTTGAGATCTTTCTAATTTTTCTTTATAAATTATATAGTTTATCTATTTATTTCTTTTTATCTTTTCTAATATATATTTTATAGATATTCATGACTCCTGTTTTTAATGTTTAATTTTTTGATATTTAAATACATTTTTTAAATATTTGTAATGTCTAACTGTTTTAAGCTTCATAGTTGTCTAAAGGATAATTGACAATAATCTTCATTTTGTGAATATTTTTATTAATTTATTTTATTCAAATATATTTACTTGTATTATTCTAATAAAATATATTAAAAAAAAGTAAATTTCTAAATAAATATTTTTTTGAATTTTTTTTTGTATAAATGAATTTTTAATTTTTAACCTGATTTAATTTTTTCTTAAATGTCTTATGTATAATGTTAACATTTTTATTGTTTATTATTAAAATATTATTTACTGACAAGTGTGGTAAGACTTTTTATGTTTTGGTTATGAATATATTAATAATTTATCTGATTTTTATTTATAGATTTTAATTGCTTTTTTGGTATTATTTTTTTGAATCTGAAAAATAATCTTATTTTAAAATTGTTTTTTTTGAAAAACTATATGCTAAAATTTATAAAAATCAAAAACTCATTGAATTTGTTGATGAGATATGTAATTTTTTAAAAAATCTTTATATATAAAAAATAAATTATAAGTATTTTTTATTTAGATAGGTGCAACTTGGAGAAATTCTTTAAATATAAGCAATGTTCATTTATATTAATATTAGTAATGATTTAATAAAAATAAAGGTTAAAGATATAAAGATTTGTTTGATTTGAATTATATAAAAATATATTTTTTTAATTAGATAGAAACAATAATATAAAATAGTATAAATAAGTCATGATGAATTTTTAATAAAATAATTATATTTGTTTAATATAATTTTTTTTTTTGAGCTTTAAAAATCAAGATAAATTTATTATTGTTATTTGTATATTTTCTATAAATGTACTGGGATAATATTTGCAAATTCTTTGTTTAATGAATTTATTTGTTTATTTTAATTTATTTTTATTTATTGAATTATTAAAGATTCTTTTATGCAAACAGGAAAATATGCTGTTTTGATACTTTTAGCTTTAAATTATAAGTTATCGTTACTTTTTATTAGAAAAATAGAATATATATTAATTTTTTGAATATAATATTTTATCAAATGACTATTATAGCTTCTATATTTTTTTTAATTCATAATATTATTAAGTTTCTTTTTTTGCATTTAGTTCTTAATAGGGAATACATAATAATTAAATTTACCCATTTTATAATACTTTTACTAAAAATTATAGAAATAGAAGTTGATGTATGTTTTTAGAGTATATAATTTATACTTAATATATTTAATATATTTAAAATCCTTAATATTAAAAGGAATTTAAAAGTTATAATATATGAAAAAGATTGAATTTATTTTAAATGATAACTGCCATAAATGAATAAAAAATTTTAAAATATCAATAAAGAAAAAATATAATTAGATAAAGATGTTATATTTTAGATTTGTGTTTAAATTTTCCTAAATAAAATTATTCTATAGGTATATTTTCGTATATGTATAAATTTTAAAATTATTTTTAAAATTTTTAATAATTTTTAAAGATAGAAAATATTTATATATTATTTTTAACATAAGTTAATATTAATTTTAACATTTTTGAAAAATATTAAAAATAAAAATTAAAATTAAATATTAATAGTATAAATTTAATAAGTATAAAAAAGTGTAGTAATAGGGTTACAATATATTAATTATTTGTCTATAAAATGATAGAATTTATGAATCAGTTAATACTTTGATTGTTAATGAAATTTTTTGAGTAAAAATATTTATTATATTTAAATAAAAAAATTTAGAAATTTATTTTCTAATTTATTTATTTACTGGGGAAATTATTATAGTTTTCATCAATAAATTAAAACTTCAATTTTGAACTGTTTAGAATAAGGAAAAAATTACAAATTTATATTCAAGAAAATCAGAAAATCTTAAATATAAAAATCATTATGCTAAATTTTTCTAATTTCACAATGAGGATTTTGTTTTTTATTAAATTACTATATAGAATATTAGATAAACAAAAAATATTTATATAGATATAATACAAAAAAAATTAATATAGTGCTTTTTAAAATAATAATAACTTTATACTTATCAAAAAACATTTTTGATGAGTTAAAAAGTATTAAAAAATCATAGAAATATTTTTACTTTATATAAAGTTGAAAAAACAAAAAATTATAATTTTAAAGAGAAAAAAATAATTTCTATATTTCATATACTTTTTATCTTTCAATTATCAATTATTTTACGCGTTTTGATGTTGTCTAGACAACATATTTAGATTAAAATCATCAACAGTACGATAATTTAAAGATATAAAAATATTAAGGAATTTGTGAAAACACTCAGAAAAACTTCCTCAAAAGGCTACGGCTTGTTATATCCTGTATATATTTGAAGAGTGCTTTAATATATTCAATTTTAATATGGGTTCTTATGAGGTATGTTTAGATATGCCCTAAAAATTTTAATAAAATTAAATAATGGCTTCTTAAATTTCTAAAATTATATTTAATTCTTTTATATATCTACTCATATAGTTTATAATTAAAAATATTTTCAATTCTTATGGGGTTTTTATTTTATAAAAGATTAATCCACTTATGAATTTTTAGACTCAAAAGTCTCTTTTACATCGCACTAAACAGGATGAAAATATTGGCCCTGTCCCTCAAAAACAATATAAATGTCATTTAGATTCTACAGAGCATGGTCAAAATTTTCAAGCGGCTGGTAATACTTCTAAAATGATGATTAAAAGAACAGTACTTTCTGATGTTAGTAACAATCATATTAAACCTTCTTTTATTCAGTCAAAGTTAAATAATTGTAAAAATGGGGATTTTGAAGGAATAGGTTTTTTAGAAACTTTGCGTCAATTACATACAAAAGAAGGTAATGGTTTGGAACATGAAAATGCAAATAAAAAAGAGTTAACTGGTCACTATTTGTATTATCGACTTTTAAATGAATTAGATGAGGACTCTGGAAACAAAAAAGCATTTTATAATCCTATTTTTTCTAGTACTTTAAAAAATAGTAAAGAAAATGTTACTAGATACAAACAAAATGATCTTTGTACTGATTTTCTAAAATACACCAAACATGATATTATAGAACTGAAAAGGATTAGAAAAGAATTTGTTGAACAAATAGATGAGTGGGATACTACTATGGCACATGAATATTCTGATGAAATATTTGCTTACATGCGTGAACTTGAGGTTGGTTAGTTTTTCATGGTTATTTTTATTATTGAATTTTTTAGGTTAAATATAAACCGAGTCCAACGTATATTGAACATCAGCCTGATATGCAATGGTCAATGCGTTCTGTATTAATTGATTGGCTTATTCAAGTGCATTCTCGATTTCACCTTCTTCCCGAGACATTATATCTTACAATTAATTTAATAGATCGATTCCTTTCTATAAAAGTGGTATCTCTCCCTAAATTACAACTTGTTGGTGCTACTGCGCTTTTTCTTGCTAGTAAATATGAAGAGATTATATGCCCGTCAGTTCATGAAATAGTATATATGGTGGATCAAGGATATTCTTCAGAAGAAATTTTGAAGGCTGAAAGATATATGATTAATATGCTTAATTTTGATCTTGGATGGCCTGGACCAATGAGTTTTTTACGACGTGTATCGAAAGCAGATGAATATGATTTAGATACACGTACTCTTACAAAATATCTTTTGGAATTAACTGTTATGGATTCTCGGTTTATAGGTGTTTTACCAAGCTTTATTGTAGCAGCAGCCCATTATCTTTCGCGTTGTATGTTAGAAAAAGGGAGTTGGGTAAATTTTTTATATTATATAAATATTGCCATTAATAAAATTAGACTGATGCACATGTTTATTATTCATCCTATACTGAACGTCAATTATTACCTCTTGTTAATATTATATTGCAATGTTTGGAATCTCCAAAAGAACATCATAATGCAATTTATGAAAAATATGCAGATAAAAAGTTCAAAAAAGCTAGTAAATTTGTGGAAAATTGGATGGCAGAACATACATAACTAATAATTGTTTTAATGTTTTAGATAAAAATGATAGAAATTTCTATAAGTTAAATTAATTTTAAACTTATGTTTTTATTTTTTGAATTTGTAATTTTATGTCAACAGTTTAGATGCATTGATATACTATATCTTTTCGTTCGTTTATTTTCTTGGATAATTATTTTTAATAAATTGTTATTTTGAAATTTTATATATTTTTTAGTAATATAAAAGTTAATTTAAAAACTTTTAATTAAAAGATGAAATTTATTATAGCTAAAGAAGTAATGATATAAAAATAAGCGCTATAAAGTTATGCTAAAGTTGTAACCCAAAAATATAAAAAGGTATAAAAGAAAATACATAAATGTAAAAATTATATCAAGACTTCTTTGATCTATAATGAGCATATTACATGTAAAAAATTAAACCATATATCTCGAAGTCGCTTGAATAAAATATTGATATATGCAATATCTAAAGAATACAAATAGAAATATTTAATTCATTGCCATATCACCATTCGTATTTATATTGGAAAAATTAAACTGTGTAATAGGAAGCTCAGAATTATTATTAACAATATTTCCAAAGCCAAATGTATGGCCTTGTACTTGAGGCTCTAATCTAGAATCGATCTAAATGAAATTAGAAAAATCTTAATGATAAAATTCCAACCTCCTCATCATCGTCATTAAAATATTTCTCAATTATATTATATGACTTTAAATAGATCTCTTGATTAGAGTTCTGCTGGAGATTGTGAATTTTTTCCATTCCTCCTGCTTCTTCAATGTACAATGCAAAACGGTTTAATCCCCCATTATTTTCTTTGTCTAGTTCACCAATCTTTAAAATGTTTTCAAGGCCGTCCAAAGCTACTTGAATAATTTTATTATCCAAACAGGTTAATAGATCACATAAAGGTTTTATGCATCCTTGAGAAACCAGGTATCTTATTTGATCTGGTTTTGATAATCCACCAGATGTTGCATTACTTAAAGCCCAACATGCTTCCTTTTTAGTTTTAAAATCAGCGTTAGCTAATAAATTAATAAGAGGAGGGATAATATTGGCATCAATAACTGCTTGAATCTGAGCACAATTGCCTGCAGTTATATTCGAAATTGTCCAACATGCCTCCTTCTTAATTCCATCCTTAGGTGACGAAAGTAAAGATAGTAATGCTTGAAGCGCACCACAGTTAATTATAACCTGAGTTTGAATATCATCTCCAGTAACAATATTCCCTACTGATCTTAAAGCAGGAGTCTGGACAGAAGTCGATGGATGCCTTAAAAAATTATTTCTCAACTTTAAAAATATAGGGAATATACATAAGTAATTCTACTAAACGTCTAGGAATTCCTGTATCAATAATTGCCTGGATTTTATCATTAGATCCATCACTTAAATAGCTTATAGCCCAACTAGAATCAATTAAGATTTCATCATCTAGAGAAAATATCAATTTTGCTAAAACAGGCAGTGCAAGAGAAATGATATTCCAATTAGGTTGTGGATTTTTTCCCCGACAAAAGTTAGAAAGGGTCCATGTAGCGTTGCGAAGCATTGAGAGTTTTCGAGACTCAGTTAGAAGAGAAAGTAAAGGTTTTAAGGCTCCTGCTCGAAGCACAAAATCCCTACATTCAGGTGAATCACCTGCAATATTACCTAATGCCCAAACTGCCTAAATCCTATAAATAAAATACAAATAAAAGAATACTAATAATTAAACCTGTTCTCTAACATCCGCTTCAGGGCTCGATAAAAGTTCTACAAATATAGGAACAGCACCTGCCTCAATAACAACTTGAGTTTGACTAGAGCTACCGCTAGCAATATTAGTAAGGGCCCATGCAGCCTCAAACTATAGTCATAATTTAATAAATAATTTTAATACAAAATAATATATTTACCTGAACCAAAGTATGTGGACTTTTCAAGAATTCCACAAAACGATTAACAACACCGCATTCAATAACCTTCTCAATAGGCGGATTTCTTTCCTTTGATAAAAGTTTCCTAAACTTAGTTGTTGCTGGAATTTGTTCTTCAATGTTATCAGAAAAAACACCGGCAATCATTTGAGGTAATTCATTGTTAAGCTATAAATATTATGAGATCATGAATGAAAAAATGTAAATAGAAAGTAATATCCAATATCCAATATATAAAAATTGAAAAACAGTATATGGTACTTTATCATACGTAATTTTAGCATCTATTTCCTCATAAAAAATGAAGAATGCTAATTCGTAGATAAATTAAAAAAACCTGTTATCATAGCTTTAAAAACAAAAAAAAAGGAAAGATAGTTTAAACAAAAAAATATCCAAAGTTTAAAATATGGAATAAAAAAGGCATACCTGATTTTCAAGTTGAAGAGCTGAGTCTTCATCATCACTTTCAGCTGTTTCTAATCTTGATAAAAGATTTAAATTCCGTCTTTTAGCCAATGATTCCTCCCTTTTCTGTTTCCTAATCTCCATTTGTTGTTCTTCACGTCTTCTTCTTAATTCATCATCTTTAAATAGATTTTTAGATTTAAAGTTATTTCGGCGATGTTCTGGGACAAATCTATTTGTATTAAGATCTGACATATTATTTTATTATATCACGCTCCTCAATCACAATTCCTATTTATACCCGTTTAAAGTTTCTTTTTAATTTTTTTTTAAAGGCTTTTTTTATAAATATTAGAAATTATTTATTTTTGATATTTGGTTTAAGATAAAAATTAAGATTGAAGTTTTTCGATAAAAAGTAATTCATATAAGAAAAAAAACATACAAGATATTTATATAAATAAAAGCAATTAAATTAAATTTTAATATATATATATATATTAAAAGAAGACATATAATTTAATTATAATATTTACGATATTTATGATATTTATAGTATAAATAATCAAAGATATTATTAGTTTAAATAAGAAAAACTAAAAACTACTCATTTATTTCATATTAATAAATAAACTTTAATCTCAAAAATTAAAAAACTAATTAATCATCTAAATCTTTCTTATTGATTATGACTTGCGTCTGCCGGGAATCGAACCCGGGGCCCATCGATGGCAACGATGGATTTTACCATTAAACCACAAACGCTTTTAATATATAAGATATTTTATAATTATAAAACTGAAATTAATAATATTTTTAAATGATTAGTACTTAGATAAATATATATTAATGTTTGATATTGTTATTTAAATGAAAGGGAATTATTTAAGTTTAAAAATAAGATTTTAAAATAAATTATACTTGAAAATATTTATTAATTTATTATAATAATATAATGATAAATGATTTAATTATAAATTAATAAACTTTTAAAAAAGATATTAAATAATATTTAAAACATTATAAAAACAGATTGAATTTATTGTATAAGAATTTTTAAAGAGTATAATAAAAATTTAATTTTTTATAAATTTTTAAATTTATTTGAATTGTATGTATCTATAATATTTGCAAAAACATGTAGAATTTATAAAAAAAAACATAATTTTTTAAAATATAAAACTTCTAAATCAGTTTTTAATCTAAATGTCTAAAAATTCTTCATTATTATCTGATAGAGTCTATAGTTTTGGCACTCAGGTTTATTATATTTTCATTTTTCGAATTTATTAAATATTTTGAATAGTTTAATGAATATCAATCTATTAATAATCTCCGGGCAGGATCAATAGTTAATGTAGTTGGTATTATTGCGTCATTTAAAAGTGCTAGGAAATCTAGGGGAACCGGTATAATTTATTCTTTCAATTATTTTGAGATTTAGTCTTTTTTAAGATTTTACAAACAGCTGTATTATATTTGATAAATCTTCTACAACTATTGGATCTGGACTTTTAATTAACTTTTTTAAACCTGTTGAGGAATGTCTTCCATTATTTAATGATAATACTACAGCAATTTTATTGCGAAATCTTAGAATAAATCCATATAATATTAATGTGCAAGGTGTTAGTAGAATTGATACAGAATGGGTACTGTTTGATAATAAAGGTAATATACAAAGTAGATCTAATAATAACATTTCCCTATTATCTGAGGAAGAGATGTTTGTGAAAAATTTATGCATCTGGTGGAGGAATAAAAATGGATCTGCTCCTGACATTATGTCTAAGAAAAAACCTACTCTTGTTAGAGATATTATGCCGAATTCATTTTATGAAATTATTGGAGAAGTAGATTATTTTATAAATATTATTTTTATTAAAAAAACATAGATTGTCAAAACTTTTCCTATTAATGCAAATGGATATACAATTTATTTAACTGACTATACATCCAATCCTTTATTACATTCCTATGAATGGGGAAAAATTTCAAAATGGAATGGTCCATATGGAAAAATGACAATTCAATGTTCTTTATGGGATAGTACTGCTGTGTATGCAAGAAATAAACTTTATGAAGGTGAAATTGTTCATGTATCTAATTTATTGGGAAAATTGAATCGAGATGGTATACTAGAGGGTGTTGTTCATGGAGATAAACAGTATCCTGATAAAGTCTTTGTAACAAAGGCGTCAAAAGACGATTTTTATGTTAAAGAACTTAAAACTCGTAAATCTTTATATAATAAAAAATTTTTGGCTCATAAAAGGGTTTCAGAAAGATTATCAAAAGATTATCATTATAGGGAAAGAATTGCGATACTTACACCTCCTGTTGAAATAAATTTAGATAGTATTCTTTAAAAGCAATTATAATTATATTGACAAAATATAGTTATTTGTGCTCATCAGCATATACCAATTACTCCAATCGGTGACATATTATTGTCTCCAAATCCAAAACCACTATTTGTTGCACAAAAATTTCGTATAAGAGCTCGGGTTATTGACTTTTTACCCATAAAATTAGAAGATTTTGCCCGTCCTTTTTGTAAATCTTGCCAAGAAACGTATAAAAATCAATAAATTATTATTTTTAATTTTATTTAGATATATTACAAAATGTCAGTGTGGCAGTAATTATTCTTTTGATGAAGCATTCATATGGCAATTTGCCTTTTTACTTGAAGGTCAAGATAGTGCATGTATTCCCGTTATATTTTTTGGAGATGATGCGCAGATATTTTTAAATAATGAATCTATTATGCCTACTAAGTAAGTAAATTTTAAAATATATGATATAAATTTAATAAAAATAGTTTAAGGAAAGATAAAAAAACTCTAGGTTTACTAAGACAAAAGCTTTCTATAATATATGGGGGTTTAGAAGAAGCTCTTTTATCAGGGGAATGTCATAATCGTATACAAACGCCTTGGTTTGAGCTTTGTATTATGGAATATATTATACAAGAAAACAAAACAAAAAGAAAACAAAGACGATGGAGAGCATTTGGAATAAAGTTAAAATAGCACTAAGTGACCTAAAATAAATAAAATTATAATTATCATAAATACTTTTAGTAATTTATATAAGACAATCGTAAATATTAAAACAAATACATTTTATAATACTATATCTATATTTGCAAATATGACCCTAAATTTAGGATAGGGTGGAACTTCTTTTTGATGCCCCTGTTCTATTTTTTAAATGATGTTCTGGAATCCAATTTTCATCATAATGTAAATTAGATATTTTTTCCGGTTCTTTCTTCTCAGGAATCTTTTTACGATTCCTTCTTTTCTTTTGATAAGTATTAGATATCCATTTTTTGAAAATCAAATAGGGCCCAATTATAAGAGCAATGATAATACCATAAAGAAATATTGTTTGAAGATTGAAAAAAGAATGTTCTGGTTCCTTAACTATAATTGTCGAATTATAAGCAACATAGGTAAAAAAATCCGCCTAATTAAATAAGAAATGCATTGATAATATTCTACAAGTTATACAGAGTTTCTAATTTT
Organism: Pneumocystis canis; assembly: GCA_017311265.1. Lineage (NCBI taxonomy): Eukaryota > Fungi > Ascomycota > Pneumocystomycetes > Pneumocystales > Pneumocystaceae > Pneumocystis > Pneumocystis canis. The sequence continues at coordinate 574,733 of JABTEF010000015.1, read as the reverse complement.
TGCAAAAATAGTAAGACTATAGTTACCTTCTGCTAATTCGGTTGAAAAATAGAATGAAACTTTTGTAGAATTCAATTCTGGTATGTAAACACGCTTTTTTATATCTCCCAACTGAATTCATAATGAATAATATATAAAATTTAAAAATATCTTACATTAGTTATTGGTAGAGAAAAATTAACATCAAAAATATGAACAGAAAAAGATTCAAGAATAAGTGACTCGTTTCCCAGATTCCTAATTCCAACAGTTACATTCGTTGGTTTCCCATTCAAAATAATTTTAGATGCTTCAAACCCGACGGAATCTTCAGTAATATTTGTATTAATAAAAACATGTGGTAAATTTTGAGAAGTTATATTTTTTATATAATCTTTATTTTTAAAACCAACCACAATTACTCTTGAAACAGAAAAAAGTATAATTAGTAACTTTAATGCCTTCATAAGTTAGTAATAATTCTTAATTTTATTTTTAAATTTAAAAAATGATTTCATAAAGTTTAAAAAATCTCGAAATTGACAAATAAGTGTAAATATAATTTTTAAAACATGAAATAAGTATATATTTTTTAATTAATATTTTTCATATTGTTTACATTTTTAGTATAAATATTTTAATAGTTTATTTAAATATTTAAAAAAGTAGTTTTATTTATGATATTAAATTCTTAAAAAATAAGGTATCTTTTTTGTTACATAATATATTTTTTTGATTATGATTTTATATCTGAAATCATTGTTATTTAAATTATTTATAAATATATCTTTTTTTTTAAAAAAAGATATATTTAAAGCTATTTTTTTAAAATTATGTAAATAAATTCTAATTTTTTAGAACTATTATATTATGATTTTCATTGTTATTACAATATGATTAAATATTTGAAATTAAATACTTGTTTAAAAAGATTTTTTTAAGCAGTTTTTTTTGAAATATTCTATATAAGTTTAAATTTATATGTATAAATAAAAAAACTTTTATTATAAAATAGTGTAAAATATCTTAATATTATTAATATTAAAAAAATTAAAAAACGATTTAAATCCATAAAATACCCATATTTAAATTATTCTTAATTAAATATATAAAATATTAATAATATATGAAAATATATTATATACAAATAAATTAAAATTTTTAAAATACAATCAATGCAATTCTTTAAATAACTATATAAAATTTAGTAAAATTAAAAATTATAACAAAATCTTTTCGTTAATTTAATTATCACATATCTTCTTTAAACAATAATACTTTTATAAATATCAATTAAAATATTTTTAATCATTTCAAAAATATTATAAATTTTTAATAACTTATAGAAAATATAATGTAGATATTAATTAAAAATCTTATATATTTTTAAAATAATAGATTTTTTAAAAAATAAAAATCAATTTTTTTTCAAACTTTAATATTATTAAAATAATAACCTCAAAATTAAATTCCTATCTTTAAATATAGTATATTTCCTATATTTTCTGATCTTAAAATAGGTTTAAAAAGTTATTTAATATACGCTAATAATTTTAAATATGTTTGTTTTTATCGATTTAAATTTCTTTCAAGTCCTTTATACAAAATATTTTCATAAAATAACAATACTAAACTATTTTAAATAAAATATAAAGTATTTTTCATTCCTAAATCTTTATTTTTTCATAATTAATTACAATATAATCTTTTAACTTTATCACAATGAACACCTCGATTTAATTAAATAAAAATAATTCACTAAAAAAAATAAAAATTTTATATAACATTTATAAGATCTTAATATTATATCATGTAAGTATAAAAGAGATCTAATTAACGCTAAAACTTAATTATAAGATATGATTGATATTTAATACATTAATAAAAATTTTATAACAATTTTTATTAAAAATATTAAATTTTGAAAAACGTATACTTAATTCAAGTGTTTTAGATACATATTTTTATATAAATAAAGGAATATTATCCGATTCACAGAAATGATTCCACAAACTGCTTCAGAAATCATCCCTAAACAATCTAAATCTCATGCAACATTTTCATTATCAGAAGCAAATAAAATTGAGAATTTTTGTAATACAGGAAATGAATATGAATGTTTGACAAAAAATTCTAAGGAGGAGAAACAGCCATCTCTTGTTCGCGCTTTATATGACTTTAACTCACCTGAATTATCATCCTTAAAATTTGTTGCTGGAGATATAATAGAGGTACTTAACAAACTAGAGAATGGTTGGTGGGATGGTACGTTAGGCAATCAAAGGGGCTGGTTTCCCAGTAACTATGTTGAATATCTAGAAGAAAGTGAAATAAATGAGCCTGATCAGGATACAGGCTCAAATCAAAAATCTAATAATGAAGACAATAGCGATGATGATACTTATAGCATACAAATAGTTTTAGAGCAAAATTCAGCTGAAAAGGATACCAGTGAATGTTTTTATCAAGAGCTAAAAAGCACTAAAATTAATAATAATCCTTTGAATAATTCTATATGGATTTCTGATACTACATTAAATAAAAAATCATGCTATGTTGATAATGAAACAGAAATTCAAAATCCAGAGTTTTCGCCATTTTTTGCGTACAATAATCATTCTGATAACAAATCAAAAGAAACACATGAAAAAAGTAAAAAAATTGAAAATTTAAAACTTTTTCCAGATATATCCAAAACTTTACAGGATTCCTCTTATTCTAAAGATAACTTAATGACTAAGGATTTTAATGATCAGCAAGCGAAAAAATTTATAAAGTCTGAGGATTTAAAGAAAATACTTAAAAACAATCAAAAGCAACAATCTGAAAAACAAGTCCATTTATTTACTCTTTCATCACGATCACCTTCTTTAGAAACTCTATCTCCTCTTGAAACCTTTATTATTTCAAATTATGAGAATCAGCTAAATATTGTTTCTTCCCCGGAAAATTCTATACATAATGAGAATAACTCTAACATATCTGATTCAGATGATGGTTCTAGTCTTATAATGCCTATCTATTATTATCCACAAACCCCGATGGATTTAAAAAATCTTGAAACTAAATATTTAAATTACAAAATATTAAAACTTCTACCCGAAGAATTAATACCTCCTTATAAAAAAATACTTCAAAATATGCGTCAATCAATTAACGATTTGCATAAATTTATCCTATTAAATATGAAAATTTTATTTCAGAAGCTATGCGATTCAATTAGAATTACAATAATTTATCTTGTACATGCATCAAATATGCTAAAAATTATTTCAATGGATGGTAATTCTTTTCAAACTATAATACCTATATCAGAGAGTGATATTAAAACTATTAAGTGGTATTATAGAAAAATTTTGGCAACATTAAGCAGACTTATTCTTTCAATAAAACTTGCTTCAAGTGAATGGTTGCCAAAAAATATAAACTCTAGAGTTCTGAGTGATGCAGAAGATATAATTACTATAGTTGAGGAATATGTTGAATTTATAGTATCTAAAGATTCTATGTATAAAACACCTTGTAAAATTAGACCAGGATTTATTAAAGATCGGCAGGTTGGGGGTAGCTGGAAGGGAAATGGCTTAATTGTGTATACTAAACCCACAGTTCAAAATAATATGCTATTAGAATCGGAGTCTCAGTCTTCAGATAATTTACTTTTCAAATTATTGTCACAAGAACTTTTTTCAAAATTGGATACGTTCTTGAATGAAATCAAATATTTACTTAATAAATTTCAAAAAAGGTTGCTAAAACCTAATTTTACTGAAAGCGAGAAGAAAATGTTAACATCTGTTTCTGAATTTTTCATTATTCGTGAAACACAAACAATTTTAAAATCGATTAGTATATTCATGGAAATGATTGAATCTATTGATATTGCACCATTAGGAGAAATTTATGGAGACACATATTCACCGACATTATTTGATTTTTTAAATGCTAAACAAGCTTTATATGACTCTATAAATACATTCGTACTTATAGTTCAAAGTTTCCCAAAATATATAAATATCCGCAATAATGATCCTATTATGTCAATAGTTAATTGTTCAAGGAGTCTCAATTGTTCTTTACAGAGTTTAATGATGACAATTGAATTTCTTGTGGGTGAAAAAGAAATACGAGCTAAAAAACTTTCAGAAGATTTGATGCATTCATCTTATCCTATTTCATCTCATAAATCCTCAATATCAAGCAATGTATCTATGGAATCCAGTGATTATAAAGCTGTATTAAAAACTTCTCCTGCTACACCTAGAACTAAAACAAAACTAAAAAAAATTTTTGGGGATGATTCGTCTTTTGGAAAAAGTCCACATAGAGAGACATCTTCAGTATTTCAAACACAAAATGAAACAATTCCATGGTTTTTAGAACATAATCATGAGGGGAAAATTATATATGATAGTCAGGGATATCTGAAAGCAGGGACATTATTGGGGCTAATTGAACACTTAACAAGACATGATTTACTTGATTCATTATTTAATAACGCATTTCTATTAACTTATAGAACTTTAATATCGGCTGACGATTTTTTTGATCTTTTAGTAAAAAGATTTATGATTTCCCCTCCAGAAAACTTAAAATCACATGAATTAGAAATATGGGTTGAAAAAAAGCAAAAACCTATCCGACTTAGGGTATTTAATATTTTGAAAATTTGGTTAGAATGTTATTTTATGGAGCCTATAGATGAAAACTCAAAAAAACTACTTAACAATATTAAAGAATTTACTATTAATGTATTATCAGAATCGATTCCTGCAGAAAGCCTTATACGGATTATAAACAAAAGAATAAAAAATGAAGATGAAAATCATTTTCGAAAATTAATATTAAATATCAGTCTTAACACACCCCCTCCTATATTACCAAAAAATTTAAAAAGCTTTAAATTTTTGGATTTAGATCCATTAGAAATTGCTAGACAACTTACAATAATAGAAAGTAAAATTTATAATAAAATCAAACCAGCAGAATGCTTAAACAAAGCATGGAGTAAGCAGTTTGCTAATGATATTGCTGAAAATATTAAATCCATGATTTTAAAATCAAATCAGGTATATTTTCTAGGAGTATTTTTTATTTAGTAACATTTATATTAGATTACAGGATNGGTTACCTATACTATTTTAAGTCAGTCAGAAATAAAAAAAAGAGTTGACATTATGAAACATTTTATTAATATTGCCGATGTTAGGAGACGTCTCTTATATATATATATATTAATCAATTATTAGAAATGTAAAAGTTTAAACAATTTTTCTACAGTTACATCAATTATTTCCGGGATAAATTCCGCACCAGTACATCGTCTCAAAAGAACATGGGAATTAATTAGTAAAAAAGTTCTAAACACTTTTGATTCGTTGAACAAAATTATGGATTCTGCAAAAAATTTTTCTGAATATAGAGAATTGTTACATATAATTGATCCGCCTTGCGTTCCATTTTTGGGTAAATATGAAAATTTAGAATATAATGTTATTAAAAAGGACAAAATAGGTGTTTATTTAACAGATCTAACATTTATTGAAGATGGAAATCCAGATATGATTAAAAATTCTAAAGACTTCATAAATTTTTCAAAACGAATAAAAACAGCGGAAGTTATACGAGAAATTCAACAATATCAGTCTGTTTCGTATTCTTTTCAAATTGTTCCAGAAATACAGTCATATCTTTTGGAATGTCTTGAAGGGATGGATAATTTAGGCGATATGTATGATATTAGCTTGGGTATTGAACCACGAGAAAGAGATGACGAGAAGGTTAATTATTATTTGATGCTTATGTATTTGTTAAATTTAAATAGTTAGCAAGATTACTTCAGGAATCAGGTTTATTATAAGATATGTTTTAGATAAATGCTTTATGAGTTTCATTACTAAAAATATTTTTCTTTTATAGAATTCACAGGTTTTTATTAAACTTTCTAATATCTTAAAAATAATATCTGTTTATAGCAATTAAAATAGATCATAATTTATAAATACTATTCAATAACTATTCCAAGTCATACGTTAGTTTTTTGAAATGTATTGTACTAATCATAATATTATATCGTATACTGAATAATTTCATAATAATAAAATTTTAAATCAATTTTAGTAAATTTTTTTAAATAATGCAGTATTTTAAAATAGTTTATATTTCTCTTATTTTACCAATTTTCATTAAATCTTTCTAAAATTTCTATGTTTTCCTTAATATCTTTTTGAACTATTTTGATTTTAAAACAAATATTATATAATAATACTATAAGATAAATACCTTTTTTACGCATATAAAATATAGGACAATCTTTCGATGTGCAGAGTACATCCTGATGTAAACTATTTTGGCATCGTTGGCACTGTGTCCAAAGTTTAGCAAAATGAGTTTCTAAATCACCAACCACATTAAGCTAAAAATATTATAAATATATCCAGAAAAGGAATGGTCTCTACCTGTTTTTGATATAATTCTGCTGTTCTTCCTACGCAATGATTACATACAGCACCAGTGTAACCTTTTCAATGATTAGCATTAATAACTATAAATTTGATAAAACCACCATTCTTTAATGGAATCCTACATCCTATACAGGTTGCTGTTTTAACTGCAAATTTCATTAATCCACCAACGGTGGGAGATGTCATTGAGATTGTTCTGGTATGATTTCCCGAAACTATAAACAATTAGTAATGACAAAAATATCTTCTTTTTAAAAATAAAACATACAAAGTGAATTTGCTTTTTCACCCAAAATAGGCTCAAAAATTCTCAAAAGCGGTTTTGACAATTGATTGTCAAGATAATATTTAGTATCAATAGGAATGTTATTCTCCAAAACATATATAGGGTCTTCTGAACGCAAAAAAGTTTGATCACCTTATATAAAAGTAAATTTTTTAAAAATTAATGAAACAAATTTACCTTTAGCTCCTTTAATAATTATATATGCCACACGATCACCAAGTGTCGGTGCAAGTCTAGAGTCACGTTTTCTTATTCTTTCTGCTAATTCTACGTGAGCTTGCTTACTTATATAATCTAAATAATATTTAGCTCAAATCTTTACAAAAAATGTTTGGATACCTGATTTTGTCAGTGTTTTTGTTATAACCAAATTTGATATGTCAATTTTGTTTTGAAGTAGATCAGAAATAACCTTTTTAACATAACTATTTTTTTTAATATATGTCGTGTATAAAATAATATTGCACTAACTCTTGAGCTCCATTTACATCTTGATCTATTAATAATTTTTGAAGAACAGTTTCTATTACAGTAGAAACTAAACGACAATTATCTCTTCGTATAGTCTAATAATATAAAATTAAATATAGCAATAAAAAAACAAATATTACTTCTATTCCCTTCGAGTCCATTTTATCATATATTTCTGGTTTCGTCCAATATAACCCAGCATATCTTTTTTTAGAAACAAGTAAATAAGGAAAATAAATCTTTTCAAATTCTAATTTAATAGGTTTAATAAGTTTGCTTGTAATATAATTAGCAGCTTCATAACCAAGTTTCATAGATTCTGAAATATCTTTTACACCAAAATTTATCATGACAGAATCGGTATCACCATATATAACCTGAGCTTTATGAGTATATCCATTTTCTATAGTATATTTCAATTCTATTTCCTAAATTTTTATGTAAAATAATATGACTATAAACAAGTTATTGATACTTCTTTTGCTCTTTCAATCATTTGACGCCCATAAGATGTTACGCTAGATGAAATAGGTAGACAGGGTAATTTTCCATTAGTAGCGCCAGTAAATCCATATACAGAATTTGCAGAGATCTATATACATGTTAAACGTTATTATTTTATAAAAATATTACTTTTAAAGCTAATTGTCTTCCATCAAGCACTGCTTTTTTAAATGGATCGGTTTCATTTTTTAAATCAATTTTAGCCTTTTGTCTAGCAGCCAAAAGATTTTCAAAAATTTGTGGAAGAAGACCTTTACGAATATGTGACTTAACAAAACAATCTTAAAATATTATAAAACGCCAAAAAAGAATTTTTTCTTACAATTTTCAGGTGTTACATAATAATCCTTATCCCTTTCAAGTCCAAAAATTTCAATTTGTTTATGATTGAGAAGTGTAGTATAACATAAATTATGTGCTTGCATAATTGATGGATATAAAGAATTAAAATCTAAAGTTGCAATAGGAACATTATAATATCCTTTTTTTGGCTCAATAACAATTGCACCTTCATATTGTTCATCGCTCCCTAATAAAATATAAATATTATAATTCCTTTCTTAACCAATTACCTTCAGATCTAATATTGGGAATGATAAAACCTTGTTCACGAGCCTTACGTGAAAGTTGACTAATAATTTTAATCTGTTGACCTCTAGATAACAAATAGCTGAATGGAACACCTGTAACTCTGGATATTTCTATATAATTAACCAGAGACATCAATTTATCCATTAAACGCTGTGGAAGATATGCATCTTTTAAACAATAAACAGCAAGTCGGCGTCTTGATTCTGATGTTCCATTCTGTAAATCAGTTATAATAGAATGATGCACATCTTCCTTCTGTTCATCCAAAAACTGTGCACAAACAGCATTAAGAGTATAAGATCTTAGTTTATAATCTCTTTGCATAATTTGAAGCATATCTAACTGTAATCTTCCACTTATATCTGTTGATTTACTTTCCCTAGTACCATATGCTCTAGAAGAAAAAGATGTATTATTAACTTCACATTTTTGTCTAATAATTCTTCCAAAATATGGAAAATTATTTATTTTAAGATGTTTTGCTCTATCAATAAGATAAGGTATATCAAAATTCGCAATATTATATCCAATAATAACATCAGGGTCAGTTTTCTGAACAAAGTTACACCAGGCTAATAACAATTCTTTTTGATCTATAAAACTCAAAATTTGTGTTCCAGAAATTTGAGCGCATGTATCTATTGTAAAAACATTTTTTATGAAAGGAATCTGTTCTCCATATAAAGTAACTATATTAGCAATTTGAATAACAGGATCTATCTCTGGCTCTGGAAAAACCCCTTTTCTTCCAGAACATTCAATATCAAAACTTAAAATTCGTAAAGGTGCTATTTTCTGCCAATCCCCCTCAGGTTGAAAACTAATTAAATTTTTCCAATCAATAGATACTTCTAATTGGCAATTAGAAATTTTCTCGTTCATAATCAAATATTTAGTTTTTGGAAGTTTAATCCAAGACATTCCACTTATCTAATTTAAGTTATTACGCTTATTTTAAACAAAGATTTTGATTTACAGATGCATCAATCATAAATCTTAAAACATAGGGAATATTGCTTTCAAATGTCATATATTGTGGGGGAAACATATCGTCAAAATTAATATCTCCCCGTTCAAATAAACTACGAACTTTAGCAATATATTTTGGATCATTAACCGCAATTTTAATAAATAATGATTTCTCATTTCCTTGAAACCCATATATTGACTGTCTCATAACCAACTCAACATTATTTATCACCCTATTTCCAGAGTTAAACGCATTCTAATTATATTAATAACAAAATATATTTCTGCAGCGTTTCATACTTCTAATGCTATCTTAAAAGAATCTATATGTTCTTTAAGAAACCTTTGTGGTGATGGAACATAAAAATACGGAAAAAAACCAGTTACTATGCATAACACACTATTTTGTTGCTTTGAAAAAGTAAGATACAAAAATTAATTAAAAAATACTGACCTCAGTAACACCATAAAGTCGAATAATAGGCCCAGTAACACTCGTAGAATCATCAATTTCAACTTGTTGAAAATCTATAAATATAAATATAAAATATAAATAAAAACAAATAAAAACAAATATCATCATTCATTAAATTAATTGGCGGCAGAAAAGGTCGTTCCCATTTCTGGCTTTTATCATATTTCTCTAAAAACTGTTAGATATTATGATAAAGATAAAAGTATTATGGTTTAACCATTTTTCTCTAAAAGTTTATTTGAAATATGTTCTAAATCTTTTTCAAAAGATTTTATGACCCTATTACATTTCAATGTCTTCTTAGCACTTTTACATCCAGTATTATATAAATTTTTCCCAAAAATACGTCGTTTTTTAACTTCTGTCTCATTACTCATAGAAAGATCATTTTTAATATCTTGCAAAATTTCAATATCTTTACGTTTAATTGTTGTTAACTTTGACATTGAAAATATATTCAATAAAGAAATTATCTTAAAAATATCTATTTAAAGTTCTTTAGTTTCTAATAATATATTTTTCTGGTTACATTCTCCAATTTACTATAAAATCTTCAAAACGTCATTTATATATCATAAAATTAATTTAGAAAATAATATAAATATACTAGAATTAAATACTAAATAATATAAAGAATTATTATTTAATAACAGTTTTATGCTAAAAAATAAGAATTATGAGATTAAAAAATTAAATCATAAAGTTGTTTAGATATGTAAAAAAATATGCCATAAAATGTAAAAAATATAATTTTCAAGAATAAAATAATCATTTGAAAAATAAAAGCTATATATTAGAGGGTAATAATATATAATGCATATTTCATTTTTGTAAAAATAATAAAAAAAAATTATTTACTTATCGTTGATATTCATATAACTTTTTTGCTATATCATGATTTATTGGAAATGTTTCACCTGTTCCGAGACTTAAAAGATATCAGAAAAAATAATAAATAATAGATTATAATCATACTGATTAACAACAGGGAAAAACCAAAGTATTTTATTAGAGCCCATAACTTGAAGCCAATTTTTTTTCCATCCAAGATCAAAAGCATTCCTGATTTCCTCTTTTGATTGTAAGGTATCATTATAATTTAAATTGTTACCAACATAAAAAGTACGTTTAAGAACTTCAATAGTAGTAAGATTATGAAAAACAAGAAAGAGGTGCCAAATTGTAAAGCTCAATAAAGCAATACTAAAAACACCAGAAATAACAAGTAAAAGCAGCCAATTAACTGATATTCTCTCAGAAAATGTATTAAATTTTATGATAGATTTGTAGAAAATAATTAACGATGATGTGAAAAGATAAATTGAATATATTGAAATATAAATAAGAAATAAAACAAATTGTTTATAATTTGCAAATCCTATACAGTTGGAAAACCAGGGGCCTAAAATATAATAAAAGCAGTAAATAATATAAAAACAGTATACATACAATGATGATCCATTTCTAAAAATATATTAGTAATAAAAACATAAAAATAGGGAAACTTCCTAAGAATACAATAATTACATATAGAACAATGATGTGTACGATCAGGCTATAAAATTAATCATCAGATTAATTAATAAAAAAAAGTACCTTTAATGCTTCACATTTATTGCAAAAACGAGGTGCTCCATTTTGTTTTACTGATATAAAAGCAGAATAGTTATATGGTGCAATGTGAATATATCCGTTATTCTTAGAATTCTTAATATAAGTCTTTTTTATAAAAATATATCATTACATTTTGAGGTGAACCAGGAAATGTAAAAGTAGTAATAGTGTAGCACCATACACAAAAAAGAAACCCAATAATAGAAAAAGAAATTAAAATAGAACCTATTATTATAAGTTTAAAAATCGTATAATGAGTATTTAAAAAAACTAGAAAAATTTGAAAAAGTTTGGGTGCAAACAATCCAAATATAAACCCAGAGTGACCACAATAATAGACTATATACAATAATCCGTGGAATATATGCAGCGACTTTACAAAAATATGATTTTAAATTTACATCAAAAAGCGGCATTCGATATCAAGTTTAACGGTAAAACCAATTCTTTTTAAGATAAAAATAGCAATTAATATATGTTTAATTTCTAAAACAATATATAAAACAAATATGAATATATAATGCACATTTCTTTAATGTTTCTTAATGACATATATATTTTTTTATTTTTCTATACTTGTAAAATATATATTTTTGTTTATAATAATCTTTTTAATCTCTTATTAATAAGTGTACCCATTGCATGAAACCCTTTTATTTATTGATAAAAGCGTGATTAATATGGGCAATTTATCTTAGAGCTTTATTTGACACAGAATACTTGTAAAATAGAACTCCATGCTCAAAGTTACTCTAATAATATTTTAAAGCGATAAATATAATTATTTTTATATCTAATAATGATATTATTAAAGAATATATAGTATCATAAACTGTAATATTTACAAAAAAGTTTGGAATATTTTTAAAGTTTATAAGTTGATTTAATTAAATAGAATAATTTATTATAATTTTATGAAAAATTATATTTTTAACATCTTACAAGATATGGGATTTATTAAAATGTGTAACTAATACATAAAGAAGTTTCATATTTCATTTAATAATCTATAAAATGTATTTTATTTACTTATAAAAATATAAAATATTACATAATTAATGTTATATTAGAAGATAAAAAATAAAATATTTTTATAACTATAAATTATGTAATAATGAATCTTATAAATAATTTTATAAATGATAAATAAAATAAACTTTTTCTAAAAATTTATTTTTATTATATTGAATTAATTATATATAAAACCTGATAATAAACATGTGATTATCATTTTTAATTAAATATACCATAAATCTAAAAATAAATAATATCTAAAATAATATAACACTAGAAATAAAATTATAGTTTTTAAATATCTAAATTTATTTAAATACTCATATATATATATTTCATCAAAAAACAAAATGTAGTGCAATATTAATAAACAATTTTACAAAACTATTCAAATAATTGTTCTATATCAGGCGTAACTACAAATTTATATTTTATTCTACCCATCAACCATGCTTTTTGATTAATTTTATAATCCAAAGCAACAATATCTTGTAAAAACTCGCAATCACTTCCTAAATTAACATTCATTTCAACTCCTCCCCATACTATTGTTGTTTTTCCTGATCGATGAATTTTCAATTGTCCAATACAACCATCATGAGGTGGCCATTGTCTTAATGTATTAAAATCTTCAAAAGATGATAATAAAGATGATTCTGAAGACTCTTCAAGTTTAATATCATGATTCAAAAAAGTAGTTCTATGAAAAATATCCTGTTGAAAATCAATATTCATATCTTTATCTTCAACTTTAATTTCAGGCTCTTCCATTTTTATATCATCTGCTTTTAATAATACAGGTAAAATTGGCGGAAATTGAAAGAAAAGTAATTCATCAGACTAATTTAAAATTAGTTTTTTTTTAAAAAAAAGTTAACATTTTTCACATCATTTGATAATTCATCAATAAACTGATGCTTTAATAATTTAAAGTCATTTAGGATTCGCTCTCTTTCTTCTTTTCCTATAAATGGTGCTTCAACATAATCTGTTTTTTCATCCAAAGAACAAGGTATTGGTTCAAAAGCGTCCTTTTGAATTTCCAAGTCTAATAAATTATCTTGAACAAGTTTTGATTCAACTTTATTTTACTCATGAGTTATTGAATGAATATATATATATATAAAGAATTACCATAGATACTTTCTGATTCCTCTATTAAAACTGATGCTTTTATTTCAGGTTCGATTTTTTTCTTGTATGTAGAATTATATGATTTATCTGCCTTTAATTGTACAGAATTGTTTCTAGAATTAATGGAAAAACTAGACACAGGTAACATTCCATTATTAATGTCACTATTAGCTATTATATTTAATTTTTCCATATTAATTTTAGGAATTCCATCTTCATCACTTTCAAACAATTCATTTTTATTATCAAAATCATTTTTAACTTTAATAGTTTCATCTTTTTCTTGAGACATTAAAACTAATTCTGAAGAATCATATGTCAATGAACATCCATAAGCATTCAAATATTTTTTCGATTTTTCTAAATCATTTAATAAAACAATAATTTAATCAGAAACCTTGCCTACTTTTATTTGTATTTTTCCATGATCCTCTTGATCTAAATCCATTAACATTTTTCCTTGTTCTTCCTCAGATAATGATTGATCTTCCTTCAAATAATATAAATATGTTCAAATTTTAAATTATAATATAATATTATATAATATACCTCTTTTAACATAACATTTAATGTTTCTTTCTCTCTATTCTATATTTAATATTTATTTACAAAAAATAAACTAAATCATAACCTTTCATCTTTCTTTTTGCAAAGTGGTTTAGGTATAAACTTCATTTTTATACCTTTCATAGACATCCGATCTCGTTTATTTGGCATAATTGATCCAAGACGTCCTTCATAGGGAGCATCTGGATCATAATTATTCATTTTTTGATTTTTTAATTATTTTATAAATTAAGTACTTAATATAAAACCCTATCTACAATAATTTGTAATAACACATGTAGATAAGAGGTAAATATAAAAAATAAGAAAATTAAAATCAATATTATTATACTATAAAAATATATAATTATATTAATATAATTAAAATTAAAAAAACTTATAAAAAGAAACGGTTAATAATAATAAAAAGCAAAATAACAACGAAGAAAGCAATGACAATATCTATCCAAAAGGGTATAATTTCATATTTTTTCATAAAAGAAACCGAACCAAATGATTCAACTCTCAAAAGTAAAAATAATTGTTTTAAAAAGTTTTTTACCGAAATAAAAAAAGTAATAATTTTGTTTTCCTGATCCTTATCTTCATCCTTATAAGAAAAACATAACTTTGGAATCTCAGGACGTAATAAATCTTCAAATTTGCTTTCTAAGTCAGGAAGTATATCGATATTTCTCCGTTTACATTCAGGACATACCCATTCACGAGATCTACAATATATATATATATAATTATTGAAATTTATTATATAACATACTGTAACGCTATTCTCTTTCTTTCTTTTTCAGAAAAATCCAACCCTCCAATATGTCCTTCAGCTATAATAGATTATTAATAAAATAAAATAAAGCCAATAATCTCTTACATTTAGTAAGCATAAAATTAGAAAGACTTATTAATGCTGTATGAACTAAAAAAATGAATAAATGTAATAAATATATTAAAATAAAAAACTTACTTCCCCAAACAGGTTGCCAAAGTTCCTCATGAAAAGAAGAAATATTAAGGCAAATCTCCTTATTTACCTACAGAAAATAAATCTTTTTTATCCTTTAAATAAATTTATTTACAGCAAAACGTCCGTTTTCATGACAAAAACGAAAACTAGGAGGACGAAATGGATATTCTGCCGGAAGAAAAATCTTTCCATGATATCTTCCACCACTAAACTCTGTTCCAGGTATTCCGGGTATAGTAAAATGCCTTAATCCTTAATTTAGACTTTTTAAAATATATATTTTTTTTTAAAATCACCATTCAAAAATATTATCTTCTCTAGGTGTCGCTACTACCTCTTTACTTCCTTCAAGCTCCCGTATTTCCTGTAAAATACGTCTTATACTTGCATTTTTTTCATTTAAATTCTTCCTAAATAAAGACTTCTCCATTTATTCTACCTTTTTTTAAAGATTTTATATTTTTTTAACCTTTTTTTTAATTAACTTAAAAAATGTCTAAAATTCCTGATAATATGTTAAGAAAAGTAATAATTTTTAAATAAATAATAAATAATTAAATAATTTTAAAACAGATTCTTAATGAAATAGAAACTCAAGCTATTATTTCTCAAAAACAAATTACAAGTAGTCGTGCACAACGTCAAACTAAAGAAAAAGAAAAAAAAATGACAGAGTTAATATTAAAAGAATTATCAAATCTTAAAAGTGATACCAATGTATATAACGCGGTTGGAAAAGCGTAGATTATAAAACTTTTTATGAATAATAGAAATGATGATTAAATAGTTTTATTAAAGAAGATTTAAATCAAATACAAGATAAATTAAGGATACAAATTAAAAATATAAATAATGAAATTGATACTCTTGATAAAAAAATTTTATATCATGAAACGACTCTTGCTAATACAGAACCGCATATTCAACGTATCATTAATGGTTAATTCTATAATAAATATAATATAATATAATTTATTTATACACATTCATAAATTATCACTTCGAACCCTTAATATTGCTCTATAACACTCTCATTTCTTTTTAATATATTAAGTTCCATTATTATATGATTATAACTTAACCCTAATTTATCTTTATTTTCAATAAGATATGAAATATATTTTCTATCCATTGCACCACTTAAAATAGCTAATACTATTTTTCCTGTAATTTCACACATATACTTTTCTGAAATCAAGCTCATTTTTTTATCATCTATTATAATTAATATTTTAAAACTTTATAGAATTAATTTACCCTCATCATCAAGTTCTTGATCTGAATCCTCATCATCTACAAAAAATTTTATATCCTTACATTTATTATATTTAGCATATTGTTTTATATAATAACTAAGAGTCGATATAATAATATTTTGGGCATTTTCGGGTATAATGAAAATAGTTTCATCAAAAATCTGTGTTGTATTTATTGTCTTAAAATTCGAAAAAACCGTATATAAATCTATTAATAAAGATACAACCTTTTTATTAATTATTTGTAAAAAACAAAAACAGAAACTTACATGATACGCAATTTCATAATATTTTTTATTTTCTAAAATGAAATAAAGTCTATTAAAAAGCTTATCTCGATCTGAAATGACTACATTAAGCTCTTTAATGGGCACCTCATTTTTATAATCCATAAGATGCTTTACTCTCCAAATATATAACCATTTTAATGTTTTTAAAGAATTTATGGTAATCTGTCAATATAAGTTTGAAAAAAAGAAAAAAATAAAACAACATACATCCAATTGATTACCATGGAATGGAACATCTCTTTCAATAATTTCAAGTAAAACAGAAAAAACACTAAATGACTCAGTTTCAAAAACCTGAGTACAGTCTGAAATTGACGATATATAATCCAATCGTTTAACTGAAATAGCAAGATTCTCGATAATTTTATTTGATAGATGAGTTGTTTTGAAATTCTAAAAAAATTAAAAAATATTTTTATTATTTCATATAAAATACTTTATTCAATCTAATGCTTTTTAATTCATTAACAACTTCTTCTTGAATTTCTGTAATTTTTTCACGAGTTATTGAAGCAAGTTCATCATATTGTTGAGCTTTAAGTAAAGAAGAGGCTGCTTCTTTCATTATTAAATTATTAGGATGTTTCATGAATTGTTTTCCAATTAAATCTAATAAGTTCTCATATGTTTTATTTTGACGAAATTGCTGGTAAACATTTAATTTCATTAATTGTTCCAAACGCAAAATAGATGCAGAAGCGCTTGGTGAAGAGTTATACTTTTTTAGCAATGCAGGAACTAATTCAAGAAGAGCTCGGGAAATGCTTTCTTCATGTTCCTCCTTAACATATGTAGATAACTACAGAATTATTAAAAGACATTAACTACTAAAGAGCAATAACCTTCTTTTTATATTTTATATCGTAATTAAGAGAAGTAATATCCATATATACACACGTATAAAGAATCTCCAAAAGCATGATTTCCTCTTTTTCAGTCGGTGCACAGATTTGGTAAAATTTATATTTAGGTTTTTTTGGTGAATTACCTTCTGAAGAAACAGCCATATGATCATATAATAAATATTCAGTCAGTGGTTCCCAATTCTAGAATTATTTAGATATCTAGAATAAATACAATAACTAATACCTTTAGTTCATCTACTTCACAAAATAACGCCATTGATGCCAAATATATTCTACTTTGAGGTTTTGATTCCGAAACAATATCAAGATATTCGGTATTATTATGATTCTTGATAACTACGTTCTCCTTATTAGATGAATTAATATCATCTGCGGTTTCATCCAATTGAACCAACAATTCAGAAATAACTTTATATTTTATCCACGAAGCTTTATTCTGCATTATATCAGTATTTTGAGAGCCATTAATCTGCTTTAGAGTTAAATCAGGTATTTCCTGTATTTTATTTTCAAATGATTCCTCTACTTTAGAAAGAAAAAAAGGACATGCCTTTTTTCTTATTTTGGAATCAACATCAAAAAGAAGAGTACATATTAAATCAATTTCATCACTCTCTAAAAATCCACCGAGTCGTACTCCATCTAATAAATTAATGGATGAAGAACGAATATTTGGATCTGCTTCATATAATGCCATTTCAATGAGTCTGGGCTTAAATCTCTCTGTAAAATGACGAAGGCCAACAATAAATTCATTATTAAAATAAAGCTTAGTTAGCGCTTTTACAACTTCTAAACGAGTCAAGGGACTCTAAACATTCATCAATAAGTCTTATACTGTATCTTTGTTAAAATACAATATCTGAGAGAACCCATCCCATATATCGGAGATATGCGCCATCAAAGAATACACTAGGTAACTTAATCATCCAAAGACCAAGAGCATGAACACAGTCGCATCGAATTTTGGGATCTATATCACGATATCGATGAACAAATACACTTATAATCAGTAAATTTAAATATTTTCCTCTTAAATTAATACAACCTATTAAAA
Source organism: Pneumocystis canis (assembly GCA_017311265.1). Lineage (NCBI taxonomy): Eukaryota > Fungi > Ascomycota > Pneumocystomycetes > Pneumocystales > Pneumocystaceae > Pneumocystis > Pneumocystis canis. The sequence continues at coordinate 556,238 of JABTEF010000015.1, read as the reverse complement.
AAATCATCAATCATGGTCTTTATAAGCCCTATTTGTTGTCCAAGAGTAGAAATCTTAGCTTTAATTACAGCTATACGCTCGTCGTTAGAATTTTTTCTTTTTTTTTCTGCTTCATATTGTTTATTAGCTACATTTTCTTCTTTAATAAGTCGATTCATAACATCACAAAGTGAAGAAACAATTACAAAACTAATAATCGTATTTGTATGTCTAAATGAACGAAATGGAGAACTAGACATTGCAATCACCCATGTTTGAAGTTGTTCAATAAGTTCTGGATTATTATAAAGATATTCTTTTGAAGCAATATGAGTAATGAAACAATGAAAAAAATTAATTAATTGTTTTTTAAATCCTTTATAAAGATTAGTTTTTGAAATAATTGGATAATCACGCATTAAATTCTTGATTTATATTAAAATTTGATTTTAAATTTAATTAATACCTACTTCTCGTGATGCTTCCTGAATTTCATATAAAGTATCAGCAACTGTATCTTGATCTTTTAAATGATCAAGAGTAATAATTTGATCACTTCCACAAGACTAAATTATATTATATTATTCCCTTTATTGTTTATACTAACCCATATTATACCATTAATTAATTCTAATAATGCTTGTTGTGGTTCTCGTTCATATCCATCAATCCAATCTAATACTAAGATATCTAATGATGCTTCATGATCTAATAACGTTTCTAAAATAAATTAAAAAAAGCTTAATTGATTAAAAATATATATATATAACCCAATATTATATTTTTAAATAATTTCGTTTTTGATGATATTTCTTTACAATTTAATGTTGATTTAAATTCTTTATGAGATTTAATATTAGTAGATTGACGAATACGTTTCATTGTATTCATCTGTTTCTTTGGTAACTCAATATATTCATCTTCAATTTGTATTTCTGTATCACTTGATTCATTACTTGATTCATCATTAATTTTAAGTCGTTCTAAAACTTCATTTCCTGAATCTAATCCATTTTAAAAAAATCTTTTAATAAAAGTATCATTTACATAACCCATTAAACATTTCTCTAGGTTGTTTAAATCTTTTTGAACGCCGCATTAATCTAATTTTCTATTAAAACTTAATTAAAAACTTGTTTTTAATAAAATTTAAAATCAAAAATCCCTAAAAAAAGGCAACGTGCCCGAGTGGTTAAGGGGAGAGATTAGAACATGAAATTAATAATCTCTTACGGTTTCCGTGCGTAGGTTCGAATCCTGCCGTTGTCGATTCTTTTTTTCATTTTCTATAACTACTAGTTAGTTAGTTATAGAAAGAAAATGAAAGAAAGATTAATTATTATACAAATTAATGAATGGTTAAATGAAATAAAAGAAGGGGATTTAGATAAACAAAAGAAAATATTATTAAAAATGATGAATTTTTTAAAATTACCGGAAAAAGTAGGAATTTAAAACATATATATAATTTATTAATATTTTAGAAAGAAATAATTCAAAATATTACATGGAATATAATACCTGAATTATATTCATATTTTAATATAAACGAAACATTACCTGCAATACAATTAATTCTTAAAACCTGTATAGAAATAGGAAATGCAAAAGAAATGTTTCTTAGATTAATGGAAATGTTATATTGGATTATTAATAATATAAATCAAAATGATAAATATGAAAAAAAACAAATAATTATAATACAAATTAAAATTCTTTATGAATGTTTTGAAATAGGTAAATAATTTAATCTATTTACATTAATATAATAATTATTTATTAGTTATTTCAAAAATCAATACGAAATATCCATCAAAATTTATTATTGATTATTCTCTAGCTTTTATATCTGCAATATCAATCATCTTTAATAAATATAATATTCATTCTGAAGAATTATATACAATTATTATTAATTTTGCAAAACAAAGAGTAGCTCAATTTGATAAATTATTTAATAATAACGAAGAAAAAAATATTCAAAAAAATATTCTTCACTGTTTTATTACTCAAATTTTTGAATCCTTTTTTGAAAAAAAGAACAATTATTGGAGTATACGATATTATACACTTCTTAATCCTTACAAAATGAAATTTCGAAAAATTAACTATGATAATCAATTTGATAATATTATATGTTCTTTAAAAGTTAGTTTTCTTTTTAAAAAAATTAAAAATTAAACATTTTAGAATATTGCGTTAGATACAGGTTTTGACTTTACAATACTATGGAGACTTGGAAAAACTCTTAAAAGTAATCTAAAAAATATAATAACATTGTAATATTAATGTTTTAGATACAGATAATCCTAAAAATCATTTATTAAAATTATCAATATCCTCTTCAGATATTTTTATATCATCATATGGTTCTATATTTTTACTTGGTGCTTATATTTTTGAAAATCCATCAGTTGTGCTGGATAATACAATTTCTAAATTTCTTGATCACATGGAAATGGTAATATCATTTTCAAAATATAAATCAATTACACCATCATTGATAGATGTCAATTTATTCATAGGTTTATCTATTTTAAATGAGTTACAAGATATTTCAATGATTGATCAAAAATATTTTCTAGAATATATTAAGGTAATTATTTTTCATAATATATGAATATTTTTTGAATAAAAAAAGATACTTTCTCTAATTTCATCATCATTAGAAGATTCAACATTAAGGTTTCTAACATACATTTTAATATATCAGAGTTTAATACGACATTCGGAAAATACTGTAATAATTTATATTAAAAATACATTGGATACATCTCCATTAGAAAATTTAAAAACAATTGTTATTAGTATACTTAAGGATGAAATTCAAAGGCATTGGAATGTGAGAATATATGTATATCTATATTTTAAATTGATAATTAAAATATTAGGACTCATCATCATCATTTATATCATCAATTTATGATTCTTTACTTATAAAAATATTTCGTCCTAATCCACCTACCATATTTAATTCAATTGAAATATTCTTAAAAAATTTCAATTTTATAATGCAGGGACTTAATTTATATTTATTTTTATTAAAAAAACCAGGTGATGATAAAGTATTTTTATTTCATTCATTTTCTTAATTTATATTTACAATTCATTATATAATTAGATTGGTATAAAATCGAGTACAAATATTTTAAAGACTAAAAAATCTTGGATTGATCCTCTTATGAATTTCACTATTTTTTGGATTACACAATTAACACAATTAGAATCATCAAATTATTTAAAAGAAAATACGGTATTTTATAAAATATTTATTTTATATATTTATAATAAATATTAATATTTTTAGAATAATAGTAAAATATTAAGGAAATTATTTTTATTAAAATATACCCTAGATAAAATTCAAGAACAAAATATATAATATTTTATCTGCACAAAACAAAATTATAACATTTTTATTTACAAAAATTTAAAATACACAACTATACATTATTTTAAAGTAATTTAAAGCATTCGAATGCTTTGTATAAAGTTTATTAAAAAAGAATACACTATAAAATTATTAATAAATGATATATATATATATATATTATACATGTTTAAATTCAGCCCCTCTTTTTTCTGATGTATCTTCAGGAAATCCAACTACAATTCCATCCTGTTCTTGTTCATTATCAATTGCATAATTGTTTACTATCATTTCTAACCCTTCAAAGTTTGTTTTGATTAATATATTAAGTGTTTATTTGTTTAAAAAAAAAATAAATTTTTTTTTTATGTTTCATAATAACATAACCCCTCACTTTTATATTTTCATTCCTGAACATTTTCTTGATGAATAGAATTATTAATAAAGATAATTACATTGTATTTTTTAGAAAGGAATTAAAAATATTAATCACGCGTTAATGATTATCGAAAAATTAGCGTCATTTTTTAGAATCATTTTATTTAAAAACAATCGATTTTTTTTAAAAAAAAAAGGTATTGTTAATTATAAATATAAATAAATAAATGTAAAAAATCATTAAAGAATAATACATTGAGGAATTTTTTAGGAAAATAATCTAAAATTAAAATGATTTTAAAAATATTAGTTTAAAAATAAACTTTCACATAATGATAATGATAAATGTAAAAATATTAATAAAAAAAAAAAAAGATAAATTTTATTTATACTATACTATTATAGTATAATTCCTTTGTATAAAATGTACCATGATGATCAGTTATAATGAATGGTATTAAAGAAGAAATAATAGCTTTTATTTCTTGAAGACTTATAAAGGGATAAAGAATAGAAATTAATTCAATCTATTATTCATAAGTTATTTAAACAAAAATTCCAATTAATTTTTACCAAATTAATTCCCGGTCGCTGTATAATAAAACTTAATATAGTTTGAAGATATTGATTATAAACATTTTTTAATATATTTCCTGAAATATCAATCCAAATATATCGTTTTAAAGAATTTTCGTATTTTATAGATTTATCAAGTAATGTATATGAAATATTTTTTGGTTTTGCAATAACAGGAAAATTTATAGTATAATCTTCTTTAAATTTATTAATAATATCATAATATATATAATAAAAAACATACCCCAATTTTGAGTATCATATTGACAAATATGATCACAAAAAACATTCATAACATTTTCTATAGAAAGCTGAACCTATTATCATTAATTTTTTAAAAAATATTATTATATTATTAACATATTGATGAACAACAAGATCTAAAATACACGCCATAGATCCACTATTAATGAATTCGGATAATGTAAAAACGTTATTTTTCTGAAATTCTTCTGTAATTTGCGTATAAAATTCTGCGGCTTGAGAAAATAAAAAATCAGGAAAACATGTTTTAAAAGCAAATAAAAATCTTGATATTTTAGATTATAACTATAAGTATGTAAAATATTACTTATCAGAAAATCTATAATTCCTTCCGGGTAGAATTCTATTTAATTCAGATTTTGATCGTACAATAATCTTATCTTGAATTAATTCTTGTAATGCTGATTCTATATGATCTTCTTGATATGGCTCTAATAATTTTTTCGCTATTTCTGGATCATAATTTTCCTCCGGAGTTATGAGTATTGACTAAATAATATTTATTTAATAAATCCCAGAAACTCTCAAGGTTATATACTTTTATTATAGATTTAATCTCATTTTCATCTTGAAAATTTTGATCAATATTAGAATAAGAAAATACTGTTCCATATAATATAAGTTCTCTAGCATTTAAAGAAAGAGATATATCAAAAAAATCATTACGTATATCCGCTCTTTTATTTATATTCTCAACAATATAGTTTGCAGAAATTTCTTCAATAGTATCTGGAAGATCAATATCATCATAATCCCTTTTAACATTAGTTTCATCAATAAATAATTTACACGTACTCTAAAATATTAAGTGTTTTGGAATATTCTACAAGTGTTATTATATCTGTATCATTGGGTATAGGTGAAATAGGCTCTAAAATTTTATTTTCTATTGCATTTTGATAATATGATAACCAGGAAGTTGTAAAAAATTTACCAATCTCTTTAATATAATTTTTTGAACGAAGTGTACTAAAACGTGATTTAATTGCTGTTTCTGAATGATGAGGTAGAATTTTTTTTATAAGTTCCCAATCAATAAACCCCGTATTTCCACTATATGCCCATCTACTAAGAAAAACTGCTCTAATTAAAATATCATCATCATTAGAAGTAAAATTATTCTTTCTACGTATCGAAACGCTTTTATAAACTTTTTCATGATCATTTATTTCGCCAGTCTTATCAGGTGAACTATTTTTATCCAATAAATTCTGTTTTTCAATAGACGAAAAAACATCTTTAGTACTCTGATTCAAAAATTTTCTATGAAAAAATAAGGATTTTCCATTAAATTTAAGTTTTGATTTCGATTCTATAACTTGCACTTTCTTTTGTGTCATTTCGTTATTATTTACAAAAGTATGGACAAAGGATATCTCTTTTTTAGGAGTAGATGAGAATGTATGATCGTTAATCAAAGTATTTTCAGGTATTAATTCTTGTCCTTTTAAGGTAGAATCTTCAGAAATATGTTTATACTGAATATGATTTAATTGTATATGTTTGGAAAACTCATTATCAGGAAGAGAACTTTGCCTTCTTTTCGATTTAATAGGATAATTAATACGTAAATTTTCAATTTTTAATGGTAAAGGTTTATATGTCTGAATTTTCATTGAACGCTCCTCTAAAATTTTGTTTTTAAAATTACTAATTTCAAGGCCATCAATATCATATTTTGTATCTGCAACAATCCAAAATACATTTTTAACACCCTTAGCATTTGTATGAGCAACACAAATATGATGAATTTTTCCAGTTCTTTTTAAGGATTCAAGAGTTTTTTCCATTGTTTTTCGATCAATTTCATGCTCTGAAGATGAATATGCTTTATTTTTGGATGCAATATTATACTGTTCGTTTAAATATTTTCCACCTTGTAAAATTCCGTTATTTTTATCAAGTATTTCTAATATTAAATTTTGTCTACGAACATAAGCCAAACTTATCCGTGGCTCATGCTTTAACGATGAGACTTGTGTTTTTTTATCATTAATATTGGTTTTTTTTTCAGAATTCCATTTATCAAAAAAATCGGATAATAAATTAGAATCTTTTATAGATTAATATGTATTTTTTTATAATAGAAAATCAATACTTTCTTCAGAAATGAGAACACTTTTTTTATACGTCTCACAATTCAAAAATTTTTCATGATCATTTTTATCTAAATCAATTATTTAAAGTACTCAAAAGAAATGATTTACCTATATGATTTTCAAATGTAAGTTGTTCTGAAATTTCAGTAGAAACATCTGAAAGTTCAAGAATTGATGCTTTAGAATCTTGACTATTTGTTTTTAATGTAAAATCCCGAACCTCAGAATCATTTAATGTATTAGTTGCATTTAAATTGGAACATGATCTTGTAACAATAGTCCTCGGTGGATGTGTGACATGGTTTTTTTTCAATTTTTTACGGGGACATATTTCCTCAGTTTTTTTCTGAGAATTTATTCTTTTAAAATTTAAATTATGCTCTGTAGAGCTAGAATCAACTGCATCATTTATTATTTCTTTATTCATATGATCAGATTCCTGAGAATTTTGAGATAACCCATTTTTAGTAGAAGAATTCTCAAATAACTGATTTGTCTCTTTAAGGTCTTTAATCATATCTACATGGAATAAACAGAAGTCAAATTTAAAAAGATAACTAACCATTATAGGGTTTTTTAGGTCTTCCTAATTTTGAAGATTTAATTTTAATATTTTTTTCAGGGATATTAGGATCTTCATTATATAAATAGAATTTCGACTTATCATACGTAGGAAAAAGTACATTTGAGTCAGAAAATTTCATGGTATTAATTAATTTGTTTTCAAAACAAAATGTTTGATAACTTGATGATGATAAGTAGCGATATTGATTGACTCGACCAACGAACTCCTGTTCTCTATAAATTGTGAAATAAGACAAATAATCCGGCTGTATATTATCCGAATTTAGTGATTTTTCAGGAACTATAGATAATTTATCTAAAATCAATTGAAGCGGTCTTGACCATTGATCTCCTATAACTTTTTTTTTAAGATCCTATT